>JAPYZP010004964.1:0-18645 GCA_030522985.1 Torymus sinensis
GGGGGCGGGAGAAGGGAAAGTAATAAGCGGCTCGGGGACAAAGGTAAAATATGATATTGCGCGCGAGAACAAATGAGAAAGCCGAGGAGAGAACGGGAACACACACGTGCGCGCTCGCACACCTTGCGAGTATCAGATGGAATCAGAGAGTCAGAGCCGCTATCGGGGCGGCAAACTCCTTTGGACTAGTCTTTTACTCCTTATTTCCTTTCTCGGGCAGCTCCGTGGCGCACTGTGTGTGTGTATATGGCGTGCGATAGAAAGAAAGAAGAAGGCGGGAGCAGGAGAAATAAAAGTTTGCCACGGTCGAGCGAGAAATCGTCCAAGTACGTACAGCGGCACACTCGCGTCTCCCTATTCTCGGCGAGTCGAGGTGCGGCTGGGGCCTACGCGAGCTGTTTTCGAACTTTCGATGCGCGTTTCAAAATTCACTCCCACGCGCAGAGACTCGCGCGAAATGGAGAACAAACGATAAAGAGGTGGCAGGAGAGCCTGTGGAAAAAGGCGCAGCGTCACTGCCGAGAGAGAACCGCCTGCGGATGGCAGAGGCTGAGTGATTCGTTTCTTGTTTTGTCATATTCCAGGCGAGTTTCTGGCGTGTGCAGGTGTGCGAGCCGGAAAGTTATTTTCCAAACACCGGTATACACGCGCGCCTCCCGCTGTGGCTAGAGTAACAAGTTGCGGCGTTGTTCGCATGAGAGAGGGAGAGAGAGAGCAAGACACGCGCGCGCGTGGGATATGCTGCTAAAAAGTGAATTATATTCGCAGCAGCAGCTGCTTCTGCAGTGTGTTCCCTTGCCGTGTTCTCGCTGGAGGAAATAATCGTCGCTTCATTCCCTTGCTGTTTCGCTCGTGGCGGGCGGGCGACTTCGATCGATCGTGGGTTTAGGCCAGAAATAATTTCATCGTCATTATGACGGAAGTTGCAACCTGCATACCGAGCGCGCATGTCTTTCTCTCTCTGTTCTCATCAAAGTGTTTGCGAGTTCTAACGGGTACGGAGGTAGGGAAGTGGATTCGAGTTGGTACGCTAGTAAAAGTTGGTATGTGAATGTGCGTGTGTTGGATGATTACAGATGTAACGTCTCGATTTCGCCGGCTGAAAATGATGACGTTGTAATAAGGCGAGAATAAGTCAAGCGCAACGACTAGCGGACTGGATGATAATTGCGTTCTCCCGCCGTCTGTCCTTATATCCACGGCTCGCGTTACTGAAAGCTCCATCGTCTCCCGTTCTACTCCTTCCTTAGTCTAAACGGGGCCGAGCTTTCACTTTGAAATTTCAAACTTGGCTCGTGTCAGCGGAAGAAATATCGCTCGCTCCTCTTTCTCTCTCTCTCTCTCTCTCTCTCAAGTTTTCCAGCTGCCTTTTTTCGGGCCACGCGCGCGCGCTCTACCGGCTCTTTCTCTCGCAGAAAGAGTCTTTTCACATTTACTTAATTATTAATTGCTCGAAAGCTTTCCAATTTATTTCGAAGAGTTATGTACTTACTCTCTCGCGCGCTCGGGAGAGCAAAGTTTAGTTTCGGAAATTTTTCGGATTCCGCCAACAGGTGTCAAGTTGACGAGCGCGCGTAAAAGTTATCGAAGCGTAAATGATTTACTTGCGTGTGTTGACGTTGCTTAAGGGTCGACGCGGACGCGTAATAGAGGCGCCAAGGTGTACTATAATTCGGCCTCTCAAAGACGTGTGCCAATCGATGTAAACTGCAGTAACCATAGTCACGTCGTCAGGGGAATTAGACATGCGTCAGGAATCAGCGCGTGTGACGACACGATGTAAGCATACGTGTCGTAGCGCACAGGCGCGCACATGCACACCGGCGCATATATACAGCTTGCACAGAGACGCGGTGCCTAATGCACCAGTGTATAAACCCTCTCCCAAAGCCGCGCACGCGAAATGCAATTTCCGCTCGCTTTACCCCTCCTCGAGCGCTCATTAAATTCGAGTCCGTGTGTATGCGTGGCACTATCGAGAAGAGATCTACCAAAGAGATTATATAGGCTAAATTGAACGCGGCTGCGGGCGAAAGAAATCGACTACTTTTCCGCCTCTGCTTCATTTGCGTGCGCTTTCAAGCGAGCATATAAAGGCTACGGGGCTGTATTGGCATTCACGGCCGTGGCGCATCGTAATGTTTAATTAGTTCATAAACCAGTGGCCCGATCGGTTTCATTAGAAATGCACGCTCGCGTGTACATCGTGCATTATCTAAATCTCCCTTCCCCTCACCCCTGTAGAGCCAGCCATATTATTAATGACCGCTGATTAATAGCGCGATTTAATTTTGCTGGTCGCGTAGTGTGCAGCACTCTCGGCCGAGCGGCGCGAGAATCCGCTAGCGCGCGCTTAAATTCGTGCTGCGTCGCGCGAAACTCGATACATGTATACACATCCTATATACACACACCCGCACACAACAAAGTCCCGTCGGAGAAGCCGAGTGCTGTTGTGTTACCTCTCCGATTTCTGCGACTACTGCGTGCGCGCGCTCTTCACTACTGCGTGCGCGCGCTCTTCCCTCCGTATTTCAATCAGCTCGACCACCTGAAAATTTGATTACGTTACATGATTCTCCGGCGCTGGCATCCCCACTTTCTCTGCAACGCGAGATTGCTGGAAAAGCGAACGATTTTCCAGCAGACTCGGCGATAGCTCGCGTGCTCGCTCGCCCGTTATCCCCGAGGGTCCTTGGGTCGGTCCCCCTCCCCCCTCTCTCTCTCTTCTTCCCCGCACGTGATGTGTGGGTGGGTGTGAGAGTAGTGCATGCGAGCCTCGTAATTTCTTCTCTCCTCGTTTTATCTTCTCCTCGCGCTGCCCCGGCTGAGATGCACGTATGAGCTCGTATGTGTTATCGAATATTCACGCGGATTTCGCGAAGGGATTTCCCGGAAATGCGATTATAATGCAATTAATCCCCCCGGTTACGCATTATGATGGCTTCGCGGTCGTGCATTAATTTGCTATCGTATTATCGATGGCTGATTTCCCATATTTGTTTGTTGCGTAACGTTATATTGACTAGAATAACAAAATCATTCCCGCTAGATTAGATAATTTCAATGGATGTGAGATAATATTACTCGATAATATACATGAATTATGATTATGTTTTAAAAATTGTTAAATCTGAAATGAATACATGTAAGTCTCAAATATAAACGCTTGAGATAGAATGTAGCAGCTGAAATTGAATTTCACAACCCAATCTCATTCCAAAAACCTTTTTTTTTAAAAAAAAAAAAACGCTAAAAGGTCTCGAAGCCCTTCCATGTTTATGAAATGAATTTTTTTCTTCGATACTATTTAGACCGTATTTCTGAGATATATTCATATTCAGACAATTCCATAGTCATATTTTATAATACTGTATATTCTCTTCCCTTGTACAAAAAGTGACATTACGCGTAACTCGCACGAACTAACGTCACCAATAGCCATCGTTTAGCGCTGACATGTGTGCAGATACATTATGCACAATGGCTAGAGAGACGGAGAAAGAGAGTCTCAAGCAGTAGTACGTAGTACCACTGACAGCTACGGCTTCGAAATGTCTCACCCATGAACGCTCGGGAATTTCATCGTGCGAGCTCGAATTCGAGCTTTCTCTCATTTTGTCTGCAGGAAGAGGGAGAGAGCGAGAGCGAACCGCAGTCGCACGCGCTATCTTTCTCCGGCTGGCAGCTATAGCGCTGTTTCTCTCTCCCTTTCTCTCTCTCTCACTAGTGGGGTACCTCAATGTATAGAGCTCTGGCAATGTACAGGTTTGCAGAGAGAGAGAGAGAGAGAGAGTGAGAGAGAGAGAGGAAGCTAGGAGGCAGCCTGTGTACAACGATAGAACAAACTTCGCGTCGAACAGCTGTGGGGAATGTATCGTCGTTATTTGTTCTCGAGCGAACTTCCTTCCCCGGGTACGCGCGCGCGCGCGCCGTTCTTGCGTGGCGACCGAAAGACATCGCTCGGCATTACCTGCCAGCGTTCCTTGTCATTTAACACGTCCCCGTGACGAGGGTAACCGAGAGCCAGTTTATGGCTAGCTTTTCAGCTTCCACCTCTGTACACACAGCCTCTTTTCCGCCTCCCCACCCACCCCTCTTTAATCTTTTCCTTTTTCATACACGAGCGTCGCGCTCTGCACAAGATATTTTTAAGCCCCGATTATTTTTAAATAAGAAATTTCACATTCCAGCCTTATTAAATTCATACACACAGCTACACATTCTTGTAATTTTTGGAATAGTTTAAATCTTATTACGAGGAAAGTTCATTGGAAAATGTAGCACATACATATACACTTAAAAGCCGGAATTTCCGCGTAAACTGCAAGATATTCCTAGCGCAAATTCAAGCCTGAATTTTATTAACAAAAAAAAAAAAAAAAAAAAAAAAAAAAATTTCGTATATGTAATAAAAAATATATAAAGATAAAGCACGTTTTACAGTAATAACTACTATAGTTTTCTTCAAGCGCTGTAAATTAAAAGCAACGAGAAAAAAAAGGGAAGAATTTTCATCCCACTAAATATATTTTAACAAGAGTAATTCATCAGCCTTGCGCGCTCGTGTGCCTGCCTCTCGCCGACCACGAGAGAGCGAGCGGCTAATTTCTTGCGCAAGCCAGATTATTTTTTGCCGACAGGCCACGACGTACCGCGTATACATCTATTATTACGTAGGTCATTTTGTTTGTTATTACGCGGCTGCCGTAGTAAATCATGTTACGTGACGAAACGCTGCATAATTGATCGGCCGATGCGTGTGTACACACTCTATCGCTGAATTTTTCGCTCGCGTATGTACGCACGCAAGCGCACATGTGATGTGTGCTAGACACGTCGACGGCGGCGCTCTTTAATAATTACGCGGCCGCTGGATATGGCCCCGGCTTTGTGCGTGAAAGTTTGGAATTTTTGATTAATCACCGGGGCAATAGGCAGACACGCTGACGCTCGCGACCGCAGAGCGCTTTTCTCGCCCGAAATGAATCGGTCGAACTGCGGAGAGAGAGAGAGAGAGGGAGAGAGAGAGGGGAGAGGCCCGCTGCTGCCGCTGGCGGGCTCATTTGCATGAGGCGCGCGCGCCCGCGATGAATAATATCGGCCGCTGCGGCGCGATTTTCAATCGCGTACTACGTACAGTAGTAGTAGTAGTAGTAGTAGTACGTCGGCTCGGCGACGCAGGGGCCTCGGGTTAGGCGTCGGCTGCCGGCTTTGCTACCACTCCTGCGCCTGCTGCCGCGCTTGGAATCGATATGAGAGCCGCTGTGTACCTGTGTGCACGTGTGTGTGTGTGTGTGTGCTCGGCCGCCCTCCGAGCAAGAGAGAGCTTTGACGGCTTAATGAAATTTTTGACGGCCTTCCTAACGTCGTAAATCTGTCTGTGGTGCAGCGCGCCCCCGCCCTGCGTCGGAGATCGCGTATACGCTGCGGGAACGAGAGAGAGAGGGCAAGAGGGAGAAAGAGCCAAGCGCGGCACGCTGCTGCTGCTGCTACCTTATCGTCCGTGCAGCAGCGCGCAGCCACGTCAAATAGAGCTACGAACGACGAGAGGAGAGAAGAGGAGAGAGAGAGAGAGTTGCTCGCACCAGCGTCATATGCTACTCTCCGGGATTGTCGTCATTAATCCCCTAACGATCGCGCGTGCGTATATATATCGTATTGGATCGGAGGAGAAGCAGAGCGCGCTGAGGGTAGGGGCCGTTATGCGCCACTGCGTCCAAGTAGCTTTTGCGAGTTATGGTCGATAAAGAGCCGCCGCCGTCGTCTCTCTCTCCCTCATCGGGAATATCGTGCTGATAGGGATGATGAACACGCCTCCGGTAGTTACGCCCGCAAATTTTCCTCGGGACTTTCCACTCGCGACAGCGCTACGGGGCTTTTGATACTTCTTACGTCGTCTAACTAACGCCCCGCGTGTGCACTTATATAGCGAAGGAGACCCCCACCAGCTCTCCCCCCCCCACCCCTCTCTCTCTGTGTGTGTATTAAGGGTTTACGCCTCGGCGGCTGTTCCACGCCTTCGTTCCCGCCGCGTATGCTGCGATGGAGAGAGAGAGGGGGGCACTTTAACTTTTGAAATTTCGCCGGGGCTTCGAGTGGATTTTGAGCGCGTTCGCGCTAATTATTTTAATTGCTTCCTTATAGAGTTTAATTCTCGAGATTTTCGTTCGCCGCGTGCGATGTAAATTTTAAATCGTATTAAGCCTGGCGAGAGTGTTGTCAGTTAGTATTTTTTGGAAAATAATAGAATATCGTGGTGCGCATATGAACACGAGATGAAAATATACGGGCGTCGAGGGCAATAATTGCAATAGCAAACAATGGAAAACAGCCCGTTGTTTGTTTAACAATAACCGAGGTGCGCCGAAGTCGGAAAGTTTCGCGAGCGATTGCACTGTGTCAACAGCAGCACACGTACACAGACACATACGTGCACGGGGGACGTATGGACTTTTCCAGCTCATTTCACCGTCTACCCCGCGCCGTTGCTTTCCTCTTCCTCCTCCCGCTCCCTTTCTTCCCGTTGACATCTGCGAAACTGTAGCCACCAGCAGTCGCGCTGCAGTTATCCCGCGGGTTTCGGCTCGCTGAAGGGCTATCTACCCCTTCCCATCTCCCCGGGGAACGAGACGAAGTAGGACCAGAGACCGAACCGAAGCGCATAGCGCACAAGTAAATATCTCGCAGTGCTGCGCGACGGTGAGCGTACGCGCGGAATTGAATAAACATTTTTCCGCAAATAGAGCCGACAATGGGACGAATTTAAAAGTCGCTGAGACGAGCACGCGCAGGTGGTTCGCCGCCCGCCAGCCCGCCCGCCACTTTTTCAAGCAGCGCCCCGGCGAAATTGAATATTCCCCCGTTCTACTTGCAGACCCGCCTCCTCTCTGCTAGCTTTTTGCCTTTGCTTCCTTCCTTTTCATATCCCATAGTCCTCGAATTCCCGGCAGCTGCGTATAGTAGTCCTCGGCTGCACGCGCAGTTATCGGGGACAGCGCGCCACGAAGAAGACGTCGACGACGACGACTCGCTCTCCTCCTCCTACGCGAGCCGAGCGGGCGCGCAGTTATCTTTCGATTCTTGCTGAGCGCTGGTTATAAATGCTAATATACGAACGCTATTCTATATAACCGTTGGTGGAAGCGATTTTCTCGAGAGGCTCGTAGCTGCGCGGCATGGAGAGGGCGAAGGTATTGGTCGTGTGTGATGGCAGCGATGAAGCGAGGCTCTAGCGCTAGATTTGCTCTTACTTTCGCCTCCTCTCACGTTCTCCTTCCGTCGAGAAATCTGTTGCGAGAAAACTACTTTTCAGACTTTCCAGCTGACGATGCCAATTTCTCAAAAGAAAAGCGATTTCCCCAATCTGCCAGCCGATTTTCGCCGGAAAGAATATTTGGCAAAGACCTGGCTCTTGCGGCGTATTTTTTTTTTCTCTTGAAAGCACCGTCACGTTCCGAAATATTGGCTTTTCCGGTGCCGTATTTTTGTAAATTTTTTTTTTCTTTCAATTTACTTCGGTTTCGAAATAGGCTGTTCAAAAATATTTTCAAACAACATTTTATTATTTACCGTCTACCAATGTTGGTAAAGTGAATGAAAACCGCATACAAAAGGATTTCTCAGTTTACTCGAAACTGTTATACGCGTTTAATATAGGCTAAAGACGATTAACCCTTTGCATGCGCGAAACTATGCATTTAAGACTAAGCCAGCTAAGATTCGGGATTTTGACCGTCCGCATTATGCGGATTCGCATGACTAAGCTCTGCTCCCTCCCGCTGGCTCGAGAGCGCATGCATAACCGTAATTGATTTATTCAGTAAAGCGCACTGTTTCGGGGTTATGAATTTTTAACTTTTCCCTTGGACTCGTACCAATAACAACAACGAATGGACTGCGATAACTCACATTGTTTACCCCCGTGCAGTTATAAATAGATCATAAAAACTGAACAGTCTGACTAAACTCGCCCCTTATCTACTTTCACGAAGCAAATACCAAACTCATTGTACAGAGCTGCCTTTTACCACAAACAAAGTATCCCCCTCTTTATAAAGCAACTTTTTTACTATCCTGTCACGACAATGAGAAAAGTTGAACTATATACTCTCGGCAAACGCTGCTGCGCTGTTTAAAACAAGACACTAGCGGGCGAACGGGCGGCGACTGCAGTATATAGGCATTGTCGTCGCGAGTGCGGCAACCGACAGAGCGGGGCCATTAAATCGCAGCCGATATAATCAGTCGTCATCAAGTCGAAACGTCCAGCGGTCTCGCGGCGCAATCTGTGATCCGGCCCGCGGAAGTTAATTCACGTCTGGTGTGCGCGGCGCGCGTATACGTCTCGCTGCGCGCTCGCGAGCATGTCTGTCCTCTCTTTGCGATAGCAAACTTATCTCCCTCTCTCTCCCACTACGCTAGCAGTTTAACCGATAGTTTGCTCTTCGATTGGCTGGCTCCCATACCGCAAACTGTCCGTCTGTTCCATGACGCACACACGAGCGAGCGCGCCGCGGCGCGACTTACACACAGCCTCACGTTAGATCGATCGATCTTGCGAGACGATAAATTAGCCCGGAGTTAGTAGTAGTCTCTCCTCCCACCGCTCGATATAGCATCCTCTCTCTCTGCGGGATATAATTCTATAATGCCATCGGATATACAAGCTCGTAACCTCTTCTGCAGTAAGCGTGCGCTGGAGGACTTTTTACTCTCCAACGACCTGCTTTACAACCTCGCGCTCGCGCGATTCGAAAACCAGCCAAAAATGATTTCCGCTCTAGTGCTTTCCTCCCGCTTATACTTCGCCCCTTTCGAGAACGACTACGCTTCGAAAAGTTCTTCGTAAAAATCCTCGTGACGTAAAATTGTGGATCGCCAATTGCGCGCAAGCGCGTTCGCAACCATAAATTAACGAAAGAGACGAAGCGAGAGAGCGAGCGCAGTAGTAGCAGCAGTTCCGCCGGAACGGTTTTCGTTGTGCCGGTGTCGACTCTCTCTCTCTCTCTCCCTCTGGCAGCGTCGCGACTTTTCCCTTTTCCCTCCGCCCCGCAGCCGTGCGGCGCGCCTCCCTTTCTCCGCTTCCTTATCGGAAAGACCTTTCCTCGCTCCCCAGAGAGACAGGGCTTCGGTCGGCCTCGGCGCGAGCGCGCTTCTGCGAAGGATCTAAGCTTTCCGGCAGGGCCGTGATTTAAATATCACTCCTGGGACGACGCGGCAGCCAGAGAGAGAAGAAGAAGAAGAAGAAGGCAAAAGCTCGTCCGCGCGGTTAGAGCGATCCGTCTCTCGAGCCGGCGCGCTTCATCCCTGATCGCGAATCCGCGCTGCGCATGCATTTATGGATGGCGCCCGCCGTGCGATACGCCGGAAAAGACGAACGGCGCGCGGGCCTAATCCTTCTCCCCCTTCTCCTCTCGTCCTCGTAGCGATAGACACTTGTCGCTAGATAGCATCTACGACGAGGACGACTCGGTCGTTTGCGCTGATGTTCGCCGTATCGACGGATTCGATTTTTTATTCATCCACCCGAGCGATACGTCTTACCTCAGAACTGTCTCGAGCGCTTCCGCGAGCCTATACTGTACTGTAGGGCATTTTCACTTGTGGGAATTCCTCGAGCCGCTCGCACACTCTTTTATGCGTCAGCAGCGTCGGCGCCGGGGTGAAAAAAAAAGGAGAAACGGATACATAATAGATTTTAAGTCGGGGGCGCTCGCTAGGCGACGTCTCCGCGCGATTTTCCGCGCAATTTCCCGACAGACCTCCATGCCGGAGATAATTCAACGTCGCGAGGCTCAGCGGAAGCGAGCGAGTCTTTCTTCGTTCGCCGACCGAAGATTAAGGACTCTTAAGACTTTCGAGTTGTTTAGAGCGAGCGCGCGAGAAAAGCTTAATAGCCAAGCCACTGCTGCTGCTGCTGCAGCTGCGTTTGTGCGATTCGATGAGAATGCCTTAAGCCCCGGTAATTAATAATATTTTCCCCCGAGATATAAATGCCCATCGTCGCTTAATTATCGCGCGGGAAACTTTAATTCACTTTACGACTCGTTGATTTTTGGTTGAGCTCTGACCTAGAACTCGAAATTTTTTTCATTTATCAAATTGACGTTGGCTTTAATTCCAGGCAGCAATGAAATTTTTTCATTTTCCACGATAATTAAAATGCCTTCCAACGAGAATATTGACTTTTTAATATTTGCTTGTTAAAATTTTTAACGCGTTATGCACTTTGATACTTTTAATTCACTTTAGCGCATCCTTTTTATCCTACACCAATATTGGCCTTTCCAATAATGGCGGCCATTTTCACGAAAATGACAATTTTCCCTAAAGAAAACAAAAAAAAAATCTCGTATATTATATAACAAATATTTGGTGTCACGTTTAAACACAAAATTACACATCGACCTTTCTAAATACCATAAAATATACCGTAAAAATAATTCAACCACATACGCAAGCTCTACTACATAGACGGATCCTTCTTCTGTTTCAGATTGCCAGATAAGGAGCCGAGGTCCCGAAGCACGGGGCGGCGAGTCGGGTAATTCTGCGAAAAAAATTCACCTCGAGGAAAGAGAGATAGAAAAAGAGCGTGCAAGCGAGGGATGAGTATCGCTCCGACATTTTTGAGGCATCAAGAAAAACCAACTGCAGCCGGATTATATTAGTCATGACATTGACGTCGGGGGGTGGCAGAGCTCTCCTCCCTGGAAGTCAGCGGCATGAGCTCAGGCAGCAGCTTCATCGGCTCGACGAGGCGGCAGCGTATCCTGCGACGCAGCAGGAGAAAAAGATCGGGGCTGCAGAAGCAGCAGCGACGAGAAAATATTCATAACCGCTCGTGCAGACGCTTGTTCAGACGTGCCGCGGGAACGCTTCGGCAAATCGCGTTACTCGCCCAAAGGAGCGAAACTTCCTTCTAGCCCCGCATACGCGGAACTTTTTTCAATCTCCTCCCCGCGCGCTTCGGCGGCAGTCGTTCGGAAATCCGGCGAAGCCGTGTCTGCGAGAGGGAGAAGGAGAGCGGCCAATAAAGCACGAGAGGAAAATCAGCAGGTATAATAAATTTGATCCGCTGCAGCGAGCGCAAAAAGGGCTTCGTACGTACACGCCTGGGCTCTCCCGCGGAATTCGCTCGCGGCGCGTTATTTTTCGAGGCAGCCGTAGAGAGAAAAAGTGCGGAGGGAGAGCCGGCCGCGCGCAATTGGCAGCGGGCGCCCGTAACTATTCCGTACCCCGGGGCGCAGCAGCAGCGGCAGCAACAGCGGAATAAACAATCGGCGCCTGGAGCGCGCGCCCGCGCGCGGCCGCGAAATGAATAATTCAGGGGGCGTCGGGCCGCCCGCGCACTGACAAAGTGTCGCGCGATTTACTGCAAATCGACGTTCGCGGTCGGCAACCCCCCACGCAGTACAGCGAGAGCAGCATCAGCCGTCCAGTCATCGTCGTCATCATGTATGCGCGGGCAGCGCTCCTCGGGCCTCGGCCGCACGTGCGCGCACAACCTCGGCCGGCTCGTCGTCAGCGCCGCCAGCGACGGCGGCACTTCCTCGCCGCCTGAGACGCGCGGCCAGCTGCAGATCCGCGCGCGCGCCTGAGTGTGGTCTGGTTCGCGGGGCCCGATGACGCGCCGCTCGGTCTCGGGCTGAGCGCCGCCGCCGCCGCGAGCGGGAGGAGGCACCTTGGCGCAGCCGCAGCCGCACTGCTCATCCGCACTGGAGCCGGGCGGCGAGGTCAATTCATTGACCTTGGCGCCTGCTGAGCGAGCGGGCACGATTAGCAGGCAGGGCGAGAAGCGCGTCACCTTCCTCGAGCACCCCGTGGAACTGGCCAAGTCGAGCTCGGACGGCGCCGGCTCCTGTGACGTCTGCTTCTCCACGTTCTTCGTCGTCGACCTCTACGACAAGCAGGAGGCCGTCTACCACAAGCGGCCCGTCTGCAGCCGGCACCACCCGGCCGGCCAGGACGGCGGCAGCTTCGCCGCAGCCGGCGGCCACCGCCACGACGACGACGACGACGACGACGACGACGACGACGACGAGCCGGACGACGACGAGGAGGAGGAGCACGAAGAGGGCTGCGAGAGAATGGAGAAGGAGCCGGGCAATAATCCCCGAGCCGCCGGCTGCTACAGGGCCTACGAAGGCCTCAAGTCGGCGAACAACGGGAACACGTCGTCGCTCAAGCGGGGCGCCGGTGGGGTCGCCTCGGCCGCCCAGGTGTCGATGGACCACGTGGCCGGGGTGCCGGGCAAGCCGGCAGCGTCGCAGGTGCGGTGCCTGTGCTTCGGTGGCGTGCCCGACAAGGCCAGCAGGCACTCCTTCCTCAAGGGCTTCCTCATCAACCTGGCCATCTGCGCGATCCTCGTGCTGTACACGCTGCTGGGCAGCTTCATCTTCCTCTACATCGAGGGCTCGACCGAGATGCCGCAGCAGAGGACCCTGGCCGCGACGATACCGGGCGGCTCGGGCCATGGCAGCCGCAGGAACGCCAGCTGGCTTAACCAGGTGAACCTTTCTTTTACAATCACCGCCACTGATATGCACTGCTATCCGGTATTAATGAGCAATTTAACACTATTTCGCAGATAAACGAGGCCCGAGCTCACACGGTGGAGAACCTGTGGATCACGACGGAGAAGCTCAATATTTTGTATCACGAGAACTGGACGAGGCTGGCCTCCGAGGAGATAGCCCGTTTTCAGGAACACGTGGTGAGGACGCTCACCGACAACCTGGGGGCAGCGCAGAACTCGGTGACGCACAGCGGTAGCGACGACGTCACCGGGAAAAAAATCGTCAACTACGAGTGGAATTTCGCCAGGGCGTTTCTCTACTCGCTCACCGTGCTCACCACGATAGGTGAGTAAATTTTCCCATTTCGAGTTCCCCCCTGTGCGCCTCTGCGCTCCGCGCAATTTCCAATAGTCGATTCTGGATACGGCTGGCGCGCACGTTAGTTGATAACGAAATTCGATTAAAAGGAGAGCGGGGCCGGACAAAAAATAACGAGCGTGCGCCGGCTCTCGCTAGCGTTATTACGCTGGGGCGCCACAGCCATTCTATTTCCCCGAAATAACTGTTATTTGTACGGAGGACTTAAAGAATACGCGCGCCAGCCCGTGGGGGCAAAAGCGGAGCAAACGAAACTGACTATTTGTACGTAATTAGTGGGTCAAGCTTTAGGCATCGTGCAGACATTGGCCGCAGAAAGAGCGGGATAGAGAGAGGGAGTGGGAGATTCGGATAATTACTGGAAGCAAATACTATACAATTTAACTCCCCCGACGAGGCTCTCCGCTCTCCTTCTCTCTACCGCGCGCCTGGTCTACTTCGGTTTCGCGCTGATGTTTGAGCTTCAGCTTTGCTATTTAACAAACTAAATACCATTCTGCTACTTTGGCTTTATCCCGGCCTCTCTCCATCTCTACCGCGCGGTGGCTTGTTATGAACGACAAAGTTATCCGCGGCGTTGCGCGCACACACGCGGACTTTCCGCGAGATTCAAAGAGTCGACGCGGTACAAGCCAGGTTATTCTTTCGTGTAACAAGCGATACTCTAACGAGGTTTGCGGGTACCAGGCTTTATGAAAACTGCTGCTCACTGAATTTTTCAAATATCTCGCGCGAACTCGTGTTCACGACATTCTGCAGCAGCTGTCGCAAGAGTGAGAGAGAGAGAGGGAGAGCCGATAATTAAAACGCTTTCGGAGCGATTAGCCGCGAAAGTTTTCCGGGGCCACAGCGCAGCGCGCACGGTCCAATAAAATCAGCGGGCCAAAACCCGTTCGCTCGAACGCGCTTATATACTCCGCGATTAACCTCTACCTCTCTTCGGGTCAAGAATCCAGGATCGCGGGCTAAGGAATTGCGAAGTTTAAGCCAAAGCAGCGGTGGCGACGGCGGCGATGTCCTCCCGCGCGTGAGTGGAGATTCAGTCCATCGGGCACGGACGTCAAACGGGAAATGAGTTTCTGGCGCGAAGGCAAACATTCGCAGCCAAGTGAACTTCCGCGAACTTCCGTCTCAGCCCCTTCGCTCCTCGTTGCTGCTGCTGCTGCTGCTGCAGCTGCCTCGCCTCCTCATCTTTCTCCTCGCAGTCGGCCTCGCCTTCCTGTTCTCTTTCTTTTCGTCGACGGCGCCTCGGATGATTTGAGTTCCTCTTACTCTCTCTCCCTCCCTCCCTCTTTCTCGTCTGTACGCTGCACCAAAAGAGGAATAAGATAGTGTTCGGCGCGGCAGTGGTGGCCGGGGACACCCGAGAGCGTCTCTGCGCCCGCTCGCACTCGGTAATTACGATTTAATTGCTTAATTAGCAGACGCCGGCACGACGGCATTAGCGTTCGCAGCAAACCGAGACTACCCCCGAAGACCCGCCAAAGTCGCCGCCGACGTCGCAAAGAGAGAGGAGAGGAGAGTAGGAGAAGGAGAGGGGTTGATTGGCTCTGTGATGGTAGACGAGGCGTTTTCAAGAGCCCAACCTCGAAAGCTGTACTTACGCTTGTCAGCGGAGTCGCTTAAGCTGTATTTTCAAACATTTCTAAATAAGAATTTTTTTTGAATTTTCAAGCTATTTCATTTCGAACTGGGGGGAATATTTTTTCCAGCTTAATTTAATTAATCTTTAACGAACAATTTTAGATTAAATATTTGAGAGGTTTAATAAAATAATTTTCATTGCAACGTAATTAAAGGCTGAATTATTTTTAATAAAAATTTTAGTCTGAAATTGCGTATATTCCAGCTCGTACCATAAAGAATTTTGCTCTTCTGAGATAAAAAAGTTGGCTCGCAAATAACTCGTTATAAATAAATTAATAAAATAAGAATAAAACGAAAATTTGCAAATTACTTCCGCAACCTTTTTGTAATGCAATTTCCGCTGCGTTGAGCAGCTCCACTGTTGAATGCTGTTAAAAACGTAAAAATTCAATGTAATTTTCCCGAGCCCCTTGACTTTATTACAGCCGACAGCGTAATTGCGCTTTGTATTTGTCTACGCAACATCTTCGATAATCAACGTCAAAATAAAAGAGGGAATAATAAAAGCAGATGAGAAATTGCTTGTCGCCGCTGGTGAGTGGGAAAGAGTGAGAGAGACGCCGAGGAAAAACTCGGCGATTGGCTCCGACGAAAGCAATAATCCACTATGACGATAATTCGTAAAGATGCAAAGAAGGAGACGAGACGCTGGAGCTGCGGTGGCACTGGAGCCGTAAAGAAAGAGAAATGAAAAGATTCAAAAGAAATACAGCGTAACCATCGGATTGCCGAGAGAGAGAGAGAGGGAGAGAGAGAGAGAGAGAGCAAATTAATCCGATTCCGTAGTCCATCTACCTCGCGTACAGTGAAAACTGCTCCAACCTCTCTCTCGCTCGTCTTTCTTTGCGAAAAGCCACTCAAGTTTTTAGAGCTCGTCCCTTATTTCGCGTCCTCGCGGCTTTCCCAACCCATCGTCGCGTTCCTTTTCTTCTTACCTCGCTCGGCTATATCGACTGGTCGCGCGAGAGACGTTCTTTCTTCTCGGCCGCAGTTAATTACGGAAAGTATTGCGGACACTTTTTATCGGCTCATTCGAGCATAAAAATATTGTTCTCTCTTTCTCCTCTCCCTCTCTCTCTCTCCTCGCTTCGTATTCTAAACGGCTTATCGTTTGCCAGTGGAAGTTAACCCGCCATGCGGCTATATACGCGTGTGGACGTAACGCCGTGAGAAGAAGGAGCGACTGCTGCTTAGTTAAAAGTTTTTACCATCGAGAGACGCCGTTAAGGGGGCAGAGGAAAGGGGATCGATAAATAGGAGCCAGGTCATCCTCTTCGCCTTCTCTACCTCGTCGTCGTAGTCGTCGAGTGCTATCTCGCAGGCGAATAAATTTCGTTTTCCGCTCGGCTAGTTTGCCAAAGAAGTGTGGGCTATTTTTCTAACGCTCTTATAGAGGATTGCCGGGGAGGCGGTGGCGGCGGCGGCGGCTCTCCGTTCTCCTTCTCTCTTTCTGTAGCGGCGGAATTGGTAATTAAAATGAAACTGCATCAATTAGGGCCAATGATTTCTTATCGGCCGCGACCACTTTTCAACTTCTTCCACTCCGCGAAAGAACGTACTTTTCAAATTACTCTCGTTAAGTCGCCAACCCGTTGATTGCATTGCGCCTGAGCGCAACGGATGTTTGCCGATGCTTTTTATTTGGTCGCTGCCGCTATTATTATTGTTAGAGATAATGCCGCAATTATCGCTGGCATGGTATGGGCATCGATACGATATCATTATCGCCACTATCGCTGTAATTTGTAGCTCTATAACGAGACGTAGCGAACAATGTAGCCTGTATATTGAACGAGCATTGGAAAAATTTACAGTCGCATGAAAAGATATACGCATTGCAATTTCGCCAATGGCTCTATTATTTTGTCCGACTCCTAACTCTTTTTTACAAACTCGCTCGCGCGAACATTGAACTTTGATTAATGGCAAGAGGAGACTCGATTTTCATCTCATCGAAGCCAGTAAATACCCGCGACTATTATGAACGGCCGGCGCGTACGCGCGTTAATTCTGCGGGATCTAATAGAGCGCGTGTCGGCTGTCGCGGATATGATTAAAACCGACGGGCGAAAAAACGGTTTAGTTATAGGTCTCCCTCTCTCTCTGTACCCCCGCGATTCGCGGTCGGAAAAGTCCAGCCGCGGAAAAGCGAACAAAGGGAAGGAAGATATAGAGATGCGCGCATAGCCAGCGCGTGGTGCTGCTGCTGCTGGTGGTGAGGAACAAACGAAAGGCGAGAAACGGATGAGGCACGACGGGGAGGGGGGCAAAGACTGGTGAGGCACGGCTATGCGCGCGGCCGCGAGTGCGCGGTACATTTCCCGAATGAGGTACAAATGAATAAAAACCCCAGGCGTACGCGCGCTTACACCGGCACCGACAAACGTACTTACATTCGGCCTCGCTCTCCGGGGCGCCGCAGCTCGTGCTTCGAGATACTAATGCAAGCGTGTAACGGAACAGTGAGTACAAAGCTGGGCGAAAAAAAAATTATACGTTTCTGGTTTATTCTTTATTTCTCTTTTATTTCCATCCTGCACACATGTACACACGTACACACGCGCCCAGTTTGCTCTGCAATTTCACAACGCAATTTTTTTAGTTCAGGTCAGCGCTGACGGCCATTCATTCATTTTTTCTTTTTAAATTAAAAGGATAGGTGGTATTTGCTTCGTAAAATAATTAACAACAGAAGCATTGTTTAATTGTTTCGATTTGTCGACGTTTCAGAATATTGCGTTGCTTTCGCGTTTCGTAGAATTGTATCCCGACGATTTAAAATTTGATTAAAATATAAACAAAGAAAATAATTTCAGGTGAACGAAATTTCTTTCGCAATATTCTTTTGTAATATTTTTGTTTACAATTAATTTGTTATAATGTAATGAATTTGATTAAAAAATAAAGTAATTAAACTAAATACTGTAAAAATGCTGAAGTGACAAGCACCTGAAACACTCAATAAATTTATAAAAATCCTCTTTGCCTCTGCAAGTGGAAAGCCATTCATTGAAAACTGTGTCGAGTTCACGTTTAATTTTTCGTCACATCAAGGACTCTATATATCTCTATAAGAGGTAAATCTCAATCAATGCGACCCTCTTTGTCCGCGACTTTGTCAGGTTACCGAATTTTCTATGATTTTACGCGAAGCTCTTACTCCGTATCGGCCGCGGACGAATAAAAGAACTATACTCCCCGCGAAGGAACATCGACGTGCTCCAGTATTTCATCTTCACCTTATCGTCTCTGTACCCTGTGAATTCTCACAGTGCACCGAAGACGAGGACGGAGAAAAAGATGTGCTAGAAATGAGCGCGCGATCAAGGAAAAAATAGAAGAAGAAGGGTGTAGATAGAGGGGAAGAACAGGAGATGGCGAAGGTAGGACGAGGAGGGAGGGTCGAGGGAGGCAGAGAACGGGCAAACACGAAGCAGGGTAAGATATGCAAACACCCTGCGGCTCGTCGACGTAGCCGCTTTGACGCCACTTCCCCTCTCGCAGCTGCAGTTCGCCACTCCCTCGTCGTCGTCGACGCTAACGTGAATTTCCGCCAGGCTGAGATCAGATTTTTTTACCCTCCCCCTGCCGTCCTTACGAGCTTTTTTTTCGGAGTTGATAAGGTGTGGTACTTTGCAAGCATAATTAAATGGCATATATTTTTGTTTGTTCATTTAACCTTAGAAATTTTATTAAGTGAATCCTGTCGAGGTAGAATATTGTTGCATAACATGGTTAAAGTAAATTTTTTACTAACTTTATGTAAAAGTGTAACGAAATTTTACCCTACTATATTGTTTCTCTCGCACGCCTCTCTATAAACTGCAGGACGAGAATTTTCACTCTGATACAAAAATTTCCTTATTTTGCGTCAAAAAGCAAATTCAGCCCCCTCTGTATTGTTAATTATTTCAGCCCCGCAATAATTTCATCGGATCAATTTGCATTTTTAACCGCGAAATAGGCCAACACAACCATAGCGAGGCCAAAATATCACCCACAGAGCAGCGCCTGCCGGGAGAACGACGACGTCGTCCTCGCTGGCCGATGCATTTTTCCGGGACACGGGGTCGCATGAATATTTGGCGTGCTGCCCTGC
>JAPYZP010004965.1:0-19950 GCA_030522985.1 Torymus sinensis
TCACCCGGTATATACAATAATACCCATCGCTTCTGGTACGAACTGACGCGCGTTAAACTTAAAGATCCGTGGCATCATACGAGGCCTATACGAGTGGGCGACCTGTTCCTAATCATTAATTTCCGGATTAGGCGCAAACAAATGGTAATTTGATAACGTCCAGAGCCCAGACAAACAGCTCTCGAGGACCATTGCGTCTACTGGAGGGAGACTTCTCTCAAATCTTCCACGTCACAGTACAACATGTGACATTGCTAACATCTTAGTAAAAATAATTACTCCAAAAGTCGTTAAATTCCTATATAGAATTTTATTGAAAAGCCTTTATAATGCATACATATTCGAAGGTTCAAGAAAGACATTTCTCCGTGAGTAATGTATTAATTTCAGCCATACACGTGCACACAATACGAGTTTTAAAATTACTTCGGGGCACAACGAGTGTGCTTCCAAAAAGTAGGGCTGCGTGCACTTGTCCCACGTGAAATATTACCAGCAACACGATGACAAATCCAACGATCGCCCTAAGCCTCCCACTCTTATTTTTATCCATCGGGAAGAAAATCACAAAGTAAGATATCTTTAGCGAGAGGGAGAGAGAGAGAGAGTGAGAGAGTGAGCAAGAAGTGGCTGCAGACTCATTCGTCTCAGTAGCGGCAATATCTGTTCGGCCTCGGGTCGCCTCGTACATTACGCGCTAATTCCACGCGTGCGCGCTGTGCGCGAAATGAATTCCTTCCGTTGGCTCTTTCTCTCTTTCTCTCTCCGTCGACCTATTTAAACCGCCCTGTCGACTGCTGGATAAGTAACAGGTATAAACACGGCGATTACCGACTCCGCGGCGATTCTTCAAGCGAACGAGTCGCGCTCGCGATCCCCCGGTGCCCCTGCGCGTACTACGCGCTCGTGATCTGATAATCGATGGCCTGTTATTACATACCCGAAGAGGCATTGCGAGAATATGAGAGAAAGAGGGGAGGAGGGGGGTGGGGGGGCTTTAACCCACGGACATTAATCGCGCATGCGCCGTCGGTAATGTAGCGCGAATTTATAACCCGCCTAATCTGTGACAAATCGCCAGCGAAAACAAAAAGTGGAAAGCCAAGAGGGGGATATTGCGGCGTATCAGCGAAAGAGAGAAGGAGATGTATGCGCTGCATATACAGCACGTGTGGAGGCTTCGTCTTATTGTCCTCGTTGGCCCCCATCTCGAGTGTGTTTACGTTTATTATGCGCGGTTATTCATTCAATTGGCGCGGGGCAAAAATCAAAATAGGATTATACGAGGCGGAACATGTCGGAGCTGAGCAGCCTCGTTAGACGGCAAATAAATAGTTTACCTAGAAATACATCGTCGGCGCATGTCGAACGAGCCAAATTAGATTCTTTCGTATACATTATAAACTGGTTTTCCAGCGATGACTAAAATTTTTAGTAGGATTAATCTGCCGAAGATCAAACATAATTTACATACGCGACATTAAAAAAGAAAATACACCACAAATGAATATATCAAAGCGTGTTTCTTAACGTTCTACACAGATTTCTGTCAAAAAAGTCATTGAGAATTTGTTTCTCGGTATATATAATTTTGTTTCTATTCCTCTCGTGTTTTCGAACTGTAATTACAAATTTCAACATATCTGTGCTGATTTCTCACGTAAATTTGTCAAAATCCCGCATTGAATTAATCATCAGTACATTGAAAACACAGCACTCACGTAAAGACACAGCACTCGCCGAAGTATCTCCGTTTGATTAAAAGCCAGGAAACGAAAGACACGGAGCTACGGCGGCTTTCATTATTTTGCTTTTAATCCAAACAACTCTTCCACACGAGTCTAAGTGAAGTTTAGAGCTCCTTGGCGATTGGTGTTTTCGCGCGGCCAGAGCAACGCCGTCGTCGGCGGGCGGGCACAAGGGGTGGGTATAGTAGTGCAAGGCGCCATTCTTTTATAAGAAGCTCACATAAATTGCGACACCCAAGAGTTAAAAGCAGTCTTAAATTACGTGCCGTCGACTCCTTGATGAATTGAGTGCTCCCACCTCTCGCAGCCGGCGGCGGCGGCGGCTGCTGCTGCTGCAACACCATCGCCAGCCCTTCTTAGATCTTTCGCTCTCGCGCGCCGCACTCTTACACTCGCGCGCGCACAGAGTTTGCGCCGGCTGCATTATACATTGTTTTTACGCGCACGCCCACACGTACGAGGGAAGGAAAGACACATCCCTCCAAGGAACGCTAACTGGAGCGTTTCTGCAGGCAGCGAGCGAGGCCGAACGGCCGCCTCTAATACGCGCTGCGCACTGGGCTTAGGCTGCGGGGGCAGAAAACGCGCGGGTAAACACACGCCGAGCTATATACTTTCCCCGCGTGAAATTGCTTTTCGAGGGGCTAACGAAATACCGCGCGCTTTACTGCGCTGGACGAGCTCTTCTTTTTTCTCCCATTCACTCCGCGCTTTTCGGATCTTTAATGAAGTTTCCCGAGCTCGCGCTGCTTCCCGGCAAGTCTCGCGAAAAATGAGCAATCCCGCTCAGGCCGAGTTCGACTTCCAAGAATCGCGAGGCTGCGGCTCGTAAGTCTTTGGTCCAGTTTCAGCGCTCTTCCTTTGTTTTTCCACATATCGCCGCGTATTTTATCCGCTTTTTGAAATTCTATCTGATTCAAGCCGACTGATTTATATGCACGATGATGGCGCGCGCTCGCGCACGCGTGCCAGCACTACCAAGAGGAACGCTCGTCCCATCATATCTGGGGGTATGATCGGGGGCCGCGTGCGCGACGTAAACAGAAAATAACTGGGTTACCTTTCGTTTTATTTGCCGCGCGTTTGCTCGTTCGCTCGCTGCTTTTCGAGAGAGAAAAAGCTCTCACTCTCTCTGATGCCCAGTTATCCGGTATGCCGCGCGCGCGGCGGTGGCGGCGGCAAAGCGTAAGTAAGTAAGCGAGCGGGGTAGGGAGACACGTTCAGAGATACGTTATTGTTCTTGGAATGATTCCAAATAAAGATTTCAACGGGGCGATCCGCGAGCGCGCGAGAGCGCGGAACTCGTGTAATAAAATCCTTTTGACGACCGAGTCACACTTGACCTGCCTCGCGGAGCTCCTCGCCTCTCGCTCTCCTCCGCGGTTATCGCGCCGAAATATCTCACCGAAATCTCTATCTTTCTTCCTCACTCCTTCTCCGCGCTTCTCGCCCTCGGGAATTAATGACTTAATTTTTGCCGAATGCCCGCTTAGGCACTTCATTAAATCAGTCTCATTGAGAATAGGCTCGTTTCGCCGGCCCATCATCTCCTCTTAATGCGTCGCCCGACGCGCGATCCTAGCGATCAACAAAAGGGGCAGTATTAATTTTTTTCGCTCTCTCCACCACCCAACGCTAGCCGCATCCTATGACTTGTTCGCGTCCCGAAGGCTGTTTGCATTAGCCACTCGCGAGCGCGCGATTATCATACTTTTATTCGTAAATCTGGACGTCATAAATTTGATCTCGTTATCTCGTTTACGGCTCTGCGCTCGCGCGATGCAACTCTGTGCTTGGTCGAGCGAGCAGAAGGGTCCGCCGAGAGGTAGCCCCGCTGACGAGCTGGAGAACGAGAAAGAGAGAGAGAGAGAGAGAGGTAGACGCGCTTCGTGGGAGAAGGGAAATAAAGAAAAAAAGGGGCGGCTCCGAAGCTCTCCGCGATTCTGAAAAGGAGGAAGAAAGAAGGGGGGTAGAAGGTGACGAGCGCGGAGGAGGCGAGAGCTGAGTCGTGATGCATGTCTCCGTGCGTCTTGGTTTCTCTACGAGCGCGCGCGCGCGTGCGAGTCCACTTTAGCATCAGCATTATATCGCGGTAATCAAATCGCCGGGCATAAATTTCGCATATGCGCAGTTATGCCAGGCGGCGTGCCCATAGTCGCTCGCTCGCGTCCACCACCCGGCCCATCAACGCACTTATTTTTGTTTATGGCTGATGCATGGCCGTTTTATTAGAGATACTAAGTATTAAACTGAAATATACGGGGGAAGTCGAGTGCTATTTTCGTTCTTCTAATTTTAGTAATAATTTTCCATCCTTTCAACAAGAGTCAATGGCATACTTTTGTATTCCGAATGGAAGAATAGAATTCTAATAAGTTATCATTCAATTGTGACAATAAAAAATATATATTCTTTATAAAGGAGACGTCAATGAAATAAAAGATAAGATAAAAGTATTGTGAAAGCAAATACAATATCCAAAATTATACCGAGTGTGCAAAGGAGTAGTTGAAAGGCAAGCAATAGAAAAATCGAAATAATCGAAATCCCCTGTCAGGAGTCTTGACTCATCTCGAAAGAGAGAAGAGGAAAGGAAGGGAAGACGCAGTCACACCCAGAGCCGCACTGGCGATGCACTGGCATTACAGGCTCTCTCGAGGACCGGAAGTCGCGCCCCACCTATATCGAGCCTCCGCCGTCGCCGCCGCACGCGTCGCCCCATCATCGGAGCTTCGATGCACTTTCGGCGTGCGCGCATTATTATATATCCTTGTGTGCGGTCGTCAACTCTCGCCTGTTTGATTTCCAGTTGTGCACGTGTGTGAAATCGCTGTGGTCTCTCGGCCCTTCTAATACGCACTTCGCACGCGCGCGTGTTCATCCGATTTTGCCTCGGCGGCCGACTTTGGTTCTGCCAGCGCGTTAGGAGGAAGAGGGAGAGAAAAGAGAAACAAAAACGAGAGGAAAGAATAACTGCTCGGCCGATGGGGCGAATTTCAATATTTATAACTTATTGTCTCGAATTTACGGGCATAATCAACTCGAGGGAGAGAGAGGAAGACTGGCTTTTGTGCAGTCAGCTTCTCTCGCCCTTTCAATTTCAATGTCGATGTCTCTCCCATGCTTAAGGTCATATGTATGCTTTTATAATAAGCAATTGTCGTATTATTGAATAAAATAATTTATCACTCTGATTGCTTCTCATTTTTCGCTTAGTTTGCGTTCAACTTATTCTGCCACATGAATATCGTTTGAAAGTATAATTTATAATGCAGTCATACAAGTAATTTATTTATCGGAAAACTATGTGCGGCATACATAAATTGATCAGAATTTGAGGAAAATTTATTGGCCCGCGTTCTGATCGACTCGGCGGTGAAAGCAGGCAAGATGGAGCGGGGAAGCCGAAGGTGTCTACATTGTGAACAAACAGAGCCAGTAGTTACCACAAGGGTTCCGCGATTAAGGGTACATAGAAGGTGGCTTCGGCGGTTCGGGTTCGGCGCGCGCGGTTGCCGGGAAGGAGCGCGCGCACGTCGGAGGCGAACGATGAGGAGGTGGAGGAGGGAGTAGAAGGGGGAAGATGTTCGATGCCGGCGAGGTACCGAGGACTATAAATCATAATTAGGTTGCGAGCGCGCGGTAGCCGAGTAGCGCGCGCGGCTGCAGGCCCATTAGCAGCAACAATGCAGCTAAGAAGCTTAAGACGACGTTGTTACCGAAAGAGCAGAAGGCCGCGGCTGCTGCAGGTTTCCTATTCATCAAGCCGAGGTCGATCATCATGGACAGGAGGACGGCGTGTAATATGAAAATAATGATTCGCCCGAACTTATTTAACTTGCATATTCAATTTTATGGGAACATTAATCTCTTTAGCGGCCGGGGCTTTGCTTCGATATAATAATGACGGTGTGTTGCGCGCGCGCAGAAAAACTGCAGGTGCACAGCCCGAGCGCGCCCGTCTGTAATTATGTACGAGCTGGTGACACTTTCTTAATTTAAAAAATATGCTACTACTTTTTTCGCGGCTATAACTTTCAGCGCGGTGTGTGTATCGTTGAAAATTTAATTTTCAAGGTGATGATAATAAATTACGATATTTTGCTTCGTCTTATTTTAATACAATAATGGCATGTCCTGGATTAAACAATAACTTTAAATACTCTACTATACTTGTGAAAGCAAATAACGTTATTTATTGATTTACAAGTGGGAGTAAACGTTCATGGCGATGGCTTTAACTCAATAAGAATAAGTAAAGGCTACCGTAAATTTATTATTATTCAACTCAAAAGTCCCAATAAAATAAATGACACATTGGGTATTGAAGTGATCATCGAGGACGATCAATCATACGCGTATTTGCTGCTGCCCATCTCCGGGGCGTGCGCACGCACGTGTGTATGCAAAAACAATAAGGCCGAGGAGAACGGAAACGTCAAATGATTGAAGGATTGGAGTACGCGCGGAGCCGGTCGTTATAGGAATTCGTCGAAGCACTTGAAATCGATGGAGGCAGCACTCCGTCTCTCTCTCTCTTGCTCGAGTGTAGGCCCGACCAGTTCTCTCTTCCTCCCTCCCTCCCTCTCGAACAGAAGACAGCGAGAGAACAAGAAGAAGAGACATAGAGAGAGAGAGAGATCGAGTCGAGTCATCAGCGCGCCCACGTGAAATCTCGAGTCGAGGGGCGCGCGCGCGCGCGGGGAGAGCCGTGCATTCTGTGAATAGGTGCGCGCGCGCTCGTGACAGGGAATAAACAAAATAGTGACGAAGCGTAATATAATGTATCTCTCCTCCTCCTCCTGCTTCTGCTGCGCTTCTTCTCCCAACGGCAGCAGTTCGTTCCCGCGTATATATATACATGCATGCATGATGCACATTCGAGGGGCCCCCCCCGGATTGAAAAGACGAGAGAGCGAGAAGAGACGTCGAAAGCCGAAGAGCAAGAGACTCGAAAGCGTTGACACTGGATACGATAACGACGGTAGCTCCTCGCGCGTGCACTGCTCGCGCGGCCATTACGGACGATTACAGTTTCCTTTAAGATCGTAATTAGACGCCTCGCTGATTTGAAGCCTCGCGCAGTTGTGTCTGTCACGCGCTCGGTAGCGCGGTGCTGCTGCTTCTGCTATCCTTGACATTCGAGTGTTTCTTTGCCTTTTTTCTCACAGAGGCTAAGGTAGGGGAGGTACCGATGTAATGAACTGGAAAATCATCTATTTCCGAGGCGCTGATCAGCGTGTAATAATCGATTTTACGCCGAAAATTTCAAACTAATCGAACATGACTAATCACATCTGAAATTCGAGACGGCGAAGGTATCATTAATAAAAGCCAATTAAGAACTAAAAGTCAGCTATTAGATGTATTTCTATTTTATCGGCGTTTCTCGGAATAAAAAAGTACCGTCTCGAAAGTTTTGTCTTGAGAAATTTGCATTCCTACACCCATACAGAGTATCAAGTATCATTTATATATTTCGATACTCCAGGGACGCACGGCAGCGCGAACGTGATTGCCGACCGACGCGCGCGTCCATCGACCGATTTCCACTCACGGAGAAGAGAGAGAGAGAGAGAAGGAGAGAGAGTCGGAGCAATAATTTCGAGTGGAAAGAATTTCAGACCACCAAAGGTGAGCGCAGCGGCAGCGCCGATGGTACAGTGGTCGCGTCGATGCCACTTCAGCGAGCGAAACCCCCTCTGTCTTTCTCTCTCTTTCTCTCCTCTCTCTCTCTCTCGTTCGTATATATATATACACGAGAGGGTCTCCTCCGCGCGCCGAGAATTGAAGATTCATCTTCGGATCCTTGAGCGAGAAGAGTATCGAACGAATCTCCTTCTCGAGTGAGGAGGGAGACGAGCAGAAGGAGTCCGCGCTTGATTGCAGTAAAAATCTCGAATGACTGAAAAATAAAAATAAAGGCGCGCGAGGAAGAGAGCAGCGCTCGTTCCCACTGAATAAACGTCGAGGAGAGTTTACGGAGTATAAAGCCGATGACAATAAAAATCGATTTTAATCGGCCATTCAAACTCGAACATAAATATTCTTTGGCCATAACTAAACGTAATTTAATACGTTATTGATGAGGAAGAAAAATACTTGAGCATCCAATTCCCATGCGTTATTGCGGAAACAAGACGATACATTAATATGTCTAGATATCCCGATGAAGATCTCGACGACAAGGTTTTTACAAATTTTCTGTCAGGTTAACGCGCGCGCGCGCCCCCTCGTCGTGAGCGTCAATAGAGCTGAAAATTCGAGGCGCGAGCGCGCACCGGAACATTTTTCAGCTTCGGCATCATTAATCACCGGGCCACGGAGGATTTTCAAATCGAGCCATTTAATCGTCGCCTTCGGAGCCCTCTCGATTTCAACGGCTGAGCGTAAAAGAAAAAGGCCCGCCAACGTCCATTAGTATACCGCGAACCTCTGATGTGTTGCCCGATGTTGACGGAAAAGCCCTTAAACGCGGAGAGGCCGGCGTAGGATCAGGTGTCGAGTTCGCCTTATAAATGAATTTTCTGCTACTGTGTGTGTGTGGAGGCTGTGTCCTCCTCTCCGCTGGAAATTGACCAGTCATTGTGTGACGCTGATCTATCGTTTTCTCCAGAATGCCTCAACGAGGCGTCGCACAATTATTCTTTACGGAAGTGTTACGCAAACAATCAAACCTTTCCCCCATTAAATAACCATCGACAACTGTTGGGGACGAGCAACATCGAGGAATTAAAAGCATTCCCGCGTATGCTGGCACCGGCTTATCTTGCTCCCGAGCTCCATAATAAATCGTCATTTATATCAATTCCGAGGGACTGGAGATCAGCATAAATCAAATGGGCTTAATAATCGATATAAAAAATGCTCGCGCACTGCAGCGTCGGCGGGCCACCGCGGGTCATCGACCATCACTACATTCGCCAACTCTCCCAGTCGCACGAAGACGACGACTGATGGATATACACATCGACGTGCCCTTTTTCATACCGAGAAGGCGCGCGCGATGACGCAGCCCGATCGGCTTGCGCGCGATCGCCGCGGCAGATAACCGCGACCCTATTAATAACGCCCATCGCGCACGTATCGAATCCGATAGCCCGAGCTGCTGCTGCTGTTGCTGCTGCTGCTGCCGTTTCGCGCGTGTAAGTGCGTAACCAAGGAGGAATCGCTCCCACACAGACGGGGTGAGGGACTGTCGGGGGATTCCGGTAGTCGCTGTAGGGACCAATAACGCTGGCGTTAAAATATGGTAATCGAGCCGCGAAATCGGCATATCGACGACTTGACAAACGATGCGATGCCCCGAAGCCCCGGACCACCTACGGCTCGCGCCCGTTTTTTTGCCTTCTTGTCTTAGCTGCCACTTCTGCTGCCGCTCCTTCTTCGACTTCGTCCCTCTCTCTCTCTCTTTCACTCGCTGTCGTTCCCCTTTCTCTTTATATATGCGTTTATCCCCCCCAAGTCCACCAGATCATTTATTATCATCGCTGTGATAAGAGCCGATGCCGTGCGTTCAATTCGCGACGATCCATATTATAATATATAGTCATTGTTCGAGTAGTAGTATAGCTTATTTGGAAATGTTGATTCAGTTATAATTAATGCTGGATGTTTTATTGATTAATAGCGCGAGCCGAGCCCAGCTCGTTGGCAGAAAAAACAATATTTGATATTCAGTGTTTACGCTGTATAATTGATTAAAAGCGAAGCAAGACGTGCGATTTCCGAATATTCTTGCATACCAATAGGATTATACATCACGCCTCGGCGCTTATACCAGCGCGCGCGCGCTCCTCGATCGCCATCGGCTCTCTTCCTCTTTCTCGCTCGCTCTTGAAAAAAAAAGACTCGTGATACCTTATTTGCATCGCTGAATTTATAGTTTCCGAGGCTCAAATCCTTGTATCGATAAAGTGCACATTCCGTGTGAAATATTCATTCGGTAGAATGGGAGTGAGAGAATATGAAAATAAAAAGTTAGCTTACGACTGAAGGCTGGGAAAAGATGCATCCCAATATATCGCTTTGAAACATTCTTTATGCTTATCTCAGCACGGCTCGGGAATCTAAATCAATCCTATTATACGGAGAATAGATCTAAATCTCGGCTGGTTCGATCAACTCGCTACTCCATGTGTCATTTATATCAAGATCCGGTTAGTCGTTGCGTGAATATTGGATTGCTCGTGGATGATGATGTTTTAAGACGACGCGGGCGCTCTCTCGTTGCTCTTATTGTAATACAGTAATCTTTTCAAAACAAATGAAAAAGACAATCAAACGTGGGCAAAGCGAACCGCAGACTGGCGAGGGGTAAAAGAGGGGAAAAACGAAAGCTTGACCGCAAAGCGCTAGTAAAGGAGTGTCTCGTTACTTACGAGGTGCATCCACGCACAAAAGATCGAAATTACATTTGCCTGCAGTCTAGGAAAAAATGAATTTGCTCAATGAAGCTCTGGGAGAGCGAGAGCTCGAGAGTAAAGTGAGAGAAGCGTGTGCACAAAGATGAGCGAGGCAAGCAAGAGAGACAGAGAGCACTTTGACCGGCCGGCGGGTAAAACCCGCAGACACAACCGCCGACTGCCTGTCATATTGACATTTATATCCGCACGCGTAATTTACATGTCTACGAATGACAATTATGTCGCTCGTCTACCTCAGAACGCGCGCGCGCGCGCCTTGGTGGCTTCCCAGATGCAATTGCACCTCGTATCCTATAGTAATTATAGTATGTTGTCGAAACGACTCGGCTAACGTATAAATTTGCAAGATCAAATTTTACGTGTAAAAAGTCCCTTTAATTATCAATAAATGTTATATAATAGACCGAATAAATTACCTTTTTATTATTTACATAAATTATCGACTAGACTATTAATCTCAGATTATTAGTGAATATTGTCTTAACTATGACATTAAGAGTAAATTAGGCCAACGTAAATGGTATCTAATTGGTGATAAGTTATTAGACTGTAAAATAAAAAGGTTTTTTTTTTTATATCGGTTTTATAATTAGAAAACCCACGAATATCTCAAAGTCAGAAAAAAGATAAATAACAATTCCTGTTATATTGTAGCATTGTTCATCACGTAGTAAAAGAAAGCTGGCATACATCATCGAGCATCATTTCTCACATGGATTTCCGGGGTGTGCGCGCGAAACGCGAAACGCGAGAGCGGCGAAACGCGGCAGGATGTCATCCGACGTTGAGAAATCCGCGCGTGCGCCCGCCTCGCGCTCGAGCTTGCTGTATACGCGATACGGAATAGGACATATATACCCATAGAGAAATATACGCGGCTGCGCGCGAGAGAAAGAGCGAGTGAGAGAGCATTCAGTTAGCTGCAACGTCCGATAAGTCTGAAGGGTCTGAGCTTGAGGAGATGACATTGACGGGCTAATGCGCGGGACTTAAAACGAAGCTTAACTCATCCGTCAGTACGCGATACATACTTAGTGTATTTGCCTAAGTCGGATTCGCATTGGACGCCCGCGCGAGCGTTTAATTTTCTCTCTCGCGCTCTCGCTCTTCCTCGAGCTCGTAATCTTGCTCGAATTTCCTACACTTTGCTAATGCAACTTTTCCTTTTTGCCCTTTTCCAAAGCTCGTCTGCTGTACTGCTATCGTCGCGGCGAATTTCACTAAAGAACTCGGGCTCGCGCGCGCCGGCACAGTGATTTTCAGCCAAAATATAAAAGCCAAATTGAGGCTGTAAAGTTTTTAGCCGGATAATAAAATGCGGTCAGGTATATATCCATCCCCGAGACGCGCGTGCAACATTGCGCAACAACATCTCTCCGCGGAGAGCGAAGTCGTAAAGTTTTGGAAGCCGTAAATCAAAGGCCGAAGCGCAGAGAGCACTCAAACAGATCGATGCGCGCGATCGTGGCGGACGATACTCGACCCAGATTTCCCTCTCGGAGGTGCGAGTATATAGCGCTCTCTCTCTCTGTATTCCCGGCGGCGCAATCCCGGCGGCCATATGTATACGTATATATACATCGCTCGCCCGCCGCGTATACACTCTTATCGCTCCGGCAACATATGAATATTCTATGTTGCTTAAGTATAGGCCTGAGCGCTGCTGTTACCACTACTATACTAGCGGCGGGACATGCACGCGCGCGCGCGCGCGACAGCCAGGCAGCGAGGGTGGTGGTGCGCACACGGAGGTAGAGAGAGAGAGGAGAAATCCGCGTGCATGTGCGCCTCCGCCGAATGATTAATCGTTGCCGATAGGCTCGAACCGGGTGTCTTGCGCGTATATGCGTTTTCGCGCTGCCGAGGACACGTACCGGCATTACTCCGGAACGCTAATTCAGCCCGGTAATAACTCTGATTTACGCGCCGGCCTGACGCCCGGCCGCGACGAGGTGACGATTCGTGCAAGCGTCGATCCGTCCTCTGCGCCTTTCTTCGAATTCTGATTTTGATCTCTCTCGCGAAGCGCAACCGAGCGGCCGCTCTTCGGCATCTCCTTGCTTTCCTCCTTTCTTTTTTAATACACGCCTTCAATTAAATACAGTTTTGGAGAAAAATCGAACCATCTGATAAGAGGAGCATGTTTAATTAAAATATTTCGCATAATTTATCTATGTATTAATTGCGACTCGCATATGTGGAAATATCTGATTTCATAGAAAATACATAAACGTCGAGGATGAAAAGGAATGATTAAATAAATGAACTCGGGTTATTCTGTAAAATATATATTTTGATATAATATCTAGGAAGTAATGTCAAATATAAAAATAATTTATTATACGGAGATTCTAAAAAAGCTCGGGGCAAAGTAAACGTTGTGAATTAATGTAGTTTATGAATCATTCCAGGAGATTTATACGCGCTGCATTCAGGCGCTCGCTAAAATTTTCAATTTCATTCAAAGACTCGGCGCGTCGACTCGATATTTCAGCGAAGTCTAATGATAGAATTAGTCTATAAATAAGCGGCAATTAAACTAACGATATAAGGCATCGCGAGCGCTTGCGTTCTTGCGAGCATAAACATCCATTTTTCAGGGCGATATTAGCAGCGGGCCGGGACAAAGAGACGGGCTCGCGATATGCACAGTGTGTGTCATTCGCGAGAAAAAGAGGCGGGGGGTGTGCGCGTCGAAGGATCGGTAGAGCTTGCGCTTGCGCTTTCTTTTCTGAAAAGACGGCGACGCGTCAGGGACGCCTCCTTCCGGTAGTTAGTCATCGGCCGGTAATTTATCACTCGTCACGTGACTGCATCCGTCGCGCGGATAAGCCGCACTTACTATGCGCGCGATCCGCGCGAAGGCGAGCTCATGCCCGCGCCTGTGCGCGAGCGCCGGGCCGATTACATATCATTACCGTCGCATTAATTAATTACGCGGCCCCGAGCCGCAAACCCGCTCGCGCACACACACAGCCTGGCTTCTGTGTATAGCTGTGTGTAGGTGTGCAGCGCCTTTATGCCACGCTGCTCAGGCTTCGAAAGAAAATTAACCGCGAGACGCCCCGTAATTCGTTTGCGCGTGCGAGCGAGCGAGCGAGAGTCAAACGAGCCTTTGATAAGGTGCTAATGATTTACTTTGCGCTCGCTAGAGCTCGTATAGTCGCGCAAACTACCGCGCGCGCCGCGGTGATTGCGACCTGACAGTGTCGCAAAAAGCGTTCTCTCTCTCTCGCTCTTTCTCTCTCTCTCGTGAAAGGGGCATGAAACACTCGCCGTTTCTCGATACGAACTAAAAATCCCCCATAGATTCCGCAGACCCGGAGGCGAGAGCGAGCGTCTTGTCTCGCGGATGCATAACACGGTTCGCCGTGCAGTAAAGTAGCGTGGGTGACACGCGGGATGATGGACTATGAGGCAGGTGCAGCCTTTCCCTAGCTCACTCCTACTCTCTACCCTCCTCTTCCCCGTCCGCCACGCGAACGCATTTAAGCTCGCGAGCTTCTCCGTCTTTATATCCGCCCGTCTCGACGCCTGCGCGGACTCGCGCGACGATTCGCGTGTAACGACGCATGCAGGAATGCCCGCGTCGAACTTTACGCAGCTTTTTTCTCCTATTCGCTCTATACCCGCTTCTCTCTCTCGGCGAGAGAGGAGCTTTTTCGTTTTGCGGCTTTTCGCGGCTCTTGATATATCTTCGTTCGTGAATCAAACAAGGCCACCGTTTGGGATATATCTATGCGCCCCGAGTGCACGGCAAAAAGCTTAAGCGCTGTCAGCCATGGTCTGGCGATGCTTTTTTTCACTTTTTCTCGTAGGATTGTAATATTTACCCTGGCGTTTGCGCAAATCACAAAGAGCTAATCCGCTCAGTGATTTGCGATGAAGGTGCGCTTAACCGAAGCTATACGACGTGTCCTATATTTAAAAATGTTTTCTGCCGCCCGTCGACCTGCTTGTTTTACAACTCGACACAATGATGAACGATTTTGAGCTTGCCTGAGAGTAAACGCGCTGATATGTGTGTGTATGTGAAATGAGTATATTTGAACTTGCACACATGCCATTCGATTTTATGGTGGTTTACATTCTCTTAGAGACGAATTCCTCAAATGGAACTATTGATATTATTATTACTTTATTCCTGGTCACTGCGAAAAAAGGTATATGGATGTTTCATCTTTAGTTAACTAAAGAAAGAGACCCCATTTTTATCGAAAATTATTCATCGTAGGCGTAAAATAGCTTGGGTCCCGAAAAAATGGCTCATTCACAAAAATCCCGAGACACGTGTCTCATTATTTATGATAAAGAAGTACTTCCTACAGTTTCAGCCAAATCCAGGACCCATAATCCTGATCATCTCCTTGTTAGTGGTCATCAAAGTCAATTTGATAGTCAACACATACAATATATATACAAAATATCACAGTTATGTATAAGTCAGTCTAAGTTTAATAAGTATTCGTAAAAGGCACGCTTAAAGCGCCATGAAAGGAAATTTCACAATTACACATCTACGGTTCGAAAAGATTGTTTGCCGGTTTCGGAGTGCACCTATGGAATTTTAAAGTCTCCAGTGGACCCTCTAGCAGGTCGATCTGACTGACGCTTTTCGATCATTTGGTGAGCCAATAAGATGGCGAAAACAAATTTAAAATTTTATATAAAAGTACGGCGGTAAAGTACTGCCGTCTTATATTAGTGCACAAACAGCCAAGCCTGTGCCGTAGGGGAGTCACGTGATCTCTCTGTTTTAATTAAAAATGTATCTGAGACATGAATTTTGCAATGTCTGTAATCTGCCATCTCTGTTCGTATGTAGCGTCATTCATCAGAACAGAAAAGTAATTGAGAAGAGGAATGATCAGCGCTTGCAGCATACCTCTACGAAGTAGTTTAGTGGTACTTAATCGGAAGAAGCGTAATCAATACAACACTCGATTTACTTTTAGTGTTATGTTATCAAAGAAAGGCTCCCAGGATAGAGTCCGATCGAGCACAACACCGAGGCTCGCCACCGTTTCTTCAAAAGGCACGATGATGCCGGATTCCAGAGCAATACCAGGCAAGTTAATTTTCTTCATACGGTGTACTCCACGCTATGTCGCGAAAAAAGTAGTTTGTGTCTTGCCTGAATTGAGTCTAAGACCGAATGCCGCCGTCCGGTCTGAGACGGTTTGAGCTGCTGCAGACAGCCAATCAACCCTCTCCTCAAACTCGTCATATGGCACTTATACGTAAATCTGCAAGTTGTCAGCATAGAGTATATGGTTGATGGTATTGCCATTCAAAAACTGTTGTACGTCGTTCATATAAAGACAAAATAGCAGTAGCCCAAGCACTGACCCCTACAGAACACAGAGATTGGTGGAACATCCAATCAGAGTGGCGCTTTTATTTAGAAATTGTTGTTCTCTCTTCAATAAATATGAGTGTATCCGACAGAGAATAACGCGTGATAGGCCGATGCCTATCAGTTTCCGTAACAGTGCCGTCAGAGATATCATGTTGAATGCTTTACTAAAATCAAATAGTAATGCAATAGTAACCAGTCTCCTGTCAAAACCAGATCTTATGTCGTCTGTCAGTTTTAGTAGTGCTGTGGTCGGTACTATGGTGTTCCCGAAGTCAGTTTATCGAGGATCGTTGGTCGGTAAAAAAGGAATCTTTGGTCAGAGATACATAAGAGGGGCCAAGAAAATAATGAAATAGATCGTTTTCGATGTTTAAAAACTCCATGACATATTCTATGATGTCCGGTTTACCTGAGGTAGTGGTATCAAAGGTGTCAAGTAAAGTGCACTAAAGAGTATCACGAACGTACAGAGCAATACTATCACCTAGGGTATTACGGTCCTCTCTTGTGAGCACGTTGCCATTGATCCCGCTGAATCGTCGAGCATGGAGTAGAAACGAGATTCAGCCACCCCAAGAATATATTTGTGTAATAATAAATCATACCTTCAGATGTATTATTTTCATAGGATCTATCCTTTGGAATAGAATAGAATAGTCATTTATTACAATTACAGTTAATTTAAAAATGATATATCAAAAACATTAGTACATATAAATATCATATAATACTTAATACAGTTCTGATATTTCCAATCGTTCATCTTGAAAAAAATACATTTAGACAAAATTGTAGTAGTATTCGGTAACAATATAAAACCCATATTGATTGAAAATAGTATTAAACATAAGTTGTTTTTTGCAGAATGAAGGAGATTATTAATAATGATTCGCAGGCCGATAAAATCATATTCCTTAATCATACTTCGCATCCTACCCGTTGGCCCAGTAATTCTATCAAGCCATATTCCAAGAACGTATACACATGCTGGCAACGATAAAGCCGAACCCTCTCCTCTCTCCATTCCGTATACGTGCCTCAGCCTTACAGCACACTCACACATCAGAGAGAGCGAGAGAGAGAGGGAACACCCCTATATGCTACTTCTTCAGGCGATCGGACACTACTGGTAGCGCGCTCGCAAGCGTTGGATATACGCGACTAATAAATCAGCAGACCTCCGAGTGGCGACAACATTGCGCGCTCGCGCGCGCGCGCGTTACGCTACACTGTAGCTTCCTTTGGACAGAGGAGAAATAAATAGAGATGGCCAAAGGGAGAAAAGCGAGCATGTGTGTGTCCACGTGTGTGCGCGCGCGAAGAAAAGAGGAAAAAGGAAAATGCGCGCATATGGGGAAGAAAGAGAGAAAGACGGGTGGTGAGCGTGCGCGTGCGCGAGTTTATTGCTTATTTAACCGGTTCACGAATGCAACGACCGGATCGTAAGAGCGCCGGGATAGAGAATGGAAGGGAGGTCGCGGAGAAAAAGAGTGAGTACGTCTTCTTCGCCTTTAACGCTCGCGCATGCTGAACGCCGCGTTGAGGAATTTGCGCGAGAGAGAGAGAGAGGGACGAGTAAACGCGCGAAACGGACTCTTAGCCGGGGAATCTCACCCTGTGCGCTGCCACCGGGTGGTCCTTTTTATCTGCTTTTAATCGGCGTATACACTCTCTACAAATTCATCTTTACGATACAATACAAATAATAATAGTTGCGCATGTAAATTGTGAGCTTGTGATTCCATGCGCCATAAGTGCCCGAGTAATTAGAAAATATTTTTTTTTCACTGCATGCTCTTCAGATATATAATGTGAACACGTAATTAGAATGATTTACCACGAAACTAATGGCATTTATTTAAAATTATTTTCTGCAAAACTAAGTGTTTACTTTTACGAACTTGAAAAAAATCTCTACAGGGCGTGTAAATGAAGATTCCATTACCCAGGTGCAGAAAGTATAAACACACGCGCGAAAAGTTATTTATAATGAGCAATAATAAGGAGTTCTGGCACAGCGCGCCAAATACGCATTCAGGGAAGTAACTAGTGAAGCGAAGTCGAAGTTGCTGCAGCTGGCTCCGAAGTTCGGAGTGCCTTCCCCCGCCCCTCGCATTCTCTCTCCCTCGAGAAGCCTTTCGATGGCCCGTGCCAGTTCGCGGAAGCTAAATAGACCACGCGACGGAGTAATTGCAGTCGCGGCGGCGCAGAGCAAGAGAGCGAAAAAGAAGGGCCGAAAGACGAAGTGCGGTGTAAGGCGCAATGTGTACCGAGAGAGAGAGTGTATGCACCGAGAGAGAGAGAGAGAGAGAGAGAGAGAGAGAGAGAGAAAGAAGCCGTCCCTTTGATCCTTCTTATTCGACTATATGCGCGTGTCACTCTCTCTTGCAACGTGTCCCTCTCTCGCCGATGATTTAAGAACGCGCGGCCAAGAGGAACGCGAAACTTTATGTACACACACGCACTATAGTCGCGTGCGCGTGCGTCTAGGGCTTATTTATCGGCGGTATTAAGCGGGCCTCTCGCCCGCGGGGGGAAAAATTTGCCGGAACGATCCGAAAGTTGTCAACGGCGCGCGTTATTGCTTCAATTTCGCTCGGATTTATTTTCGGACACGCGCGCGCGCGCGCGGTCTGATCTCCTTTGATGCGACGTTTATTTCCTTCCGTTACTCACTTTGCTTTATTCCGCGCAGCGCCGAGTGCATAACGCGCGCATATACCCGCGAGTGTTCGTACATATATATACACGTACGTGTTGTACACCCGCAAAGAACATAACCGTAATGTATGCACGCGCCGGCGTATAAGAGAGGGGCAGCGCGTGGGTGGCAGCCTCGAAATTGGCCGATAAAGCCGCGAAGATCGACGCGGCGATAATTAAAATATCTATTCGGTGCGGTTCGATTATGGGAGCCTCTCTCTCTCTCTCTCACACTCACTTCGTCGGCCGCGAGCATATACGGGACGACAGGCGAGTATGAGTGCGCCCGCGGCGGAACGACGTTGGTGGTGTGCGCGCGCTGCGGTGATCAACCGGCGACGCGATGATCATCCTTTCACTTATCGATGCGATCGCGCGTGAAATTCTCTCACCTGGCTCTCCTCCGCGCTCTTATCCCGCCGCGTGATCTCAGTAAAAAACCGGGGCTCGGCTCGGCAATCACCGCGCGCGTACTTTTTTTCGGCAGATTCTAGCGATTGTCTTCTCGATGGAGGGAGAGAGAGAGGACGAGCAATGCTAGTGCAGGGCCGCTGGACTAATAATAGAAGGCGTGTGTCCGGTGTGCGGGAGTGTGTTGTGCGGCCGCGCGCGGGTAATGGTCTGGGTAATATCGGCGGGTGTCTGTCTGTGTGCGCGCGCGTGCGTGGGGGGCCGCTGGACTATTAGTAATTGATTGGTCATACCCCCGTGCCATTACTCCGCACAGCCGAAGCGAGCAGCCTTCCGTAAAGGCCCCATAGCCGTTCGGAGTCTCTCGCTCTCGCACGCGTTGTTCGGAGAGACCGAGAGCGTATCGCCTCGGGTGTCAGAGGGCCGCTTCGGAACGTTACTACCACCGGGACTTTATGCGCCCGTTGTTACAGTCATCGCCCTTTCCTGCAATTACACCGATGCAGCCTCTCCTTCTTCTCCTTTTGCTTCGGCTTCGCCCTCTTATTCTTTTTCTCCTGCAGCTTCTTCTTTTCCTTCTTTTTACTCCTCTACTCTTCCTCGTCTTCTTCTTCTTCTTCTCCAAATGACTAAAACAAACACCCTCATACGTGTGTGTGCACAGAAAGCTCTTCTTCTCTATAACTCAAAACACCATTAAAACTTTCTTCTCGCCTTTCCTCTTATTTACTGTCCTTAGAGGAATGAGATATTGTCATTATATTAATATTTCTTATAGTACACCACTTCCAAATATTAATATTTATTACTGTCTTCGACAAAATCATTTATAAATATCATTTACTTCTAAAATCATCTAATATCCTGAAATATATGAATATAATAGATATGTTAAATCACAAAAGGTCAACACGAACGATTAAGTAGTATAAGATTGGTTTGAAATAGACGTGAAAATGAAATTAATATATTGCAAAGACAAATGGCAGTTGAGACAAAGTCGAAAAAGCAAACAAATCGCACAACGAAACTCGGCGTGCCATGTGGAGGCTCGAGTACAAAGGAAAAGTAAGAGTGTATATAGCAGGAAAGAAAAGCAAAGAGCGAAAGAGAGGGAGAGAAAAGGGGGGAGAGAGAGAGAGAGAGAGTCTTGCGTCAAGGAAGACCGCGTCATAAACAAAGCCAATAAAATATTACATACGGTTCGAGCGCGGGCGCGAGCGACTCACGTGAGGCAGACATCCCCTCTTGGAGAGACGCGGCGGGAAGAGAAGGACGCGCGAGGCGAGCCGAAAGAAAAGAT
>JAPYZP010004967.1:0-11320 GCA_030522985.1 Torymus sinensis
AAAAAAAAAAACAACATACCTGTTCGAGCGGCGACTGCACAACCCCAGCTCCCTTGTTGTTACCATTATCCCGCGCGAGAAAGGCTGCGCGCGCTCCGACAGCTTCGGGCGTCGCGCGCGGTCCACGCAGCAGCCGGAAGACGAGGGTCGTGAGGAAGACGGTGAAGGCCGCGAGCACAAGGAACTTGAACCAGCTGATGAGGTTGCGCTTCATGGTTGTTGTTGTCGTGCTCGCGCTGATGATCTACGCATAGCGTCCAGCCAGCTTGCGGGACTTCTCCCGATGCGCTCTGACTCGTCCACCTCCTCGTCGACGTCGTCGTGTTAGACGTTTTTCTCTCGCTCTCCTGGCGCGCGTGCGACTAGGTATCTATCTCTATGAGATATACAGTTATTATAACCTTTATCGGATGCCGCTGGTCGCGCGCGCGCGCCGAGAGAAACGGAGAGGAGAGAGAGAGAAAGATCGAGGAGAGAACAGGTGACTATAGTGCATCGATGAGCTAGCTAGCACATCCGCGACGTGGCATACACAAAGCCCAATAATACACCGGCTGATTGAACCTTGAATTTTATTGCTCTCCTGCGCTTTTTATTATACCTGCATTATTGAGCGTGAATGAGATATCGGGCCGATGCGGGTGTGGGCGTATCAGAATAATATAGGCTTCGCGATAAGAATGTGTGTTAAGTTTGGAAACGAATAATACATCGTTGTGCTTTATTTTATATAATAGTTAATTATATAGTTACAATATAATCGAAAATAAATGGATTATAAATTAATGTTGTTGATTGCTTGTTTTCTATTTAATTATATTTTTATAATAAAAAATGTAAAATGAATGAAATAAAATTAAGTATCGTTTTTATACATTTTGTGATCAGACAAATTTAACTTATCGTACGCGTAGGTATAAGTTATATATTAGATTGATTGTAAGCCGAACTATATAGATATTGCCAGATACTATTATGTTGATAAGGAGTGATAAGAAAAGTAAACTATTATTATCTTGTAGCGTAAAAGAAATTAATAAATATAATTTAAGCAAAAATTTGATTTTGAATTTTACTTTGATTTCATCTTTATGAAACAAAAATTGAGCCGTTTTTGTTGCCATATATAGGACACGGCGTGTATAAGCGCCCGAGCGTATAGCGTACTACGTCTAAAACATACCATTTTTTTTTAATGAATTGTTCATATATTGCATGGTGAGAAACGATAAAGTATAATAGTAGAAGTACTTCAAGTAAGGGAAACAATTTTTTATAACAATATTTCAGTACTTATAAAATAGATATCAACAATTGAAAAAATGTTTCAACAAATCGTTTCAATCTTTTTTGTTTTTGCTCCAATTTTCATTTGGAAAGGGTCATGTTAATCTTTGTGAAATTTCATTAGGTACAAAAATTAAAAAATTAAAAAATGTTTAAAACCTAGAAAGTTACAGACAATTGTTTATCAATTGTTTTGTACGAATCTGATATGCAAGGTACCTCGGAATAAAATTTCACAAAGATTAACATGACCTTTTCCAAATTAAAATCGAAGCAAAAACAAAAATGATTGAAATGATTATTTGTTGAAACATTTTTTCAATTGTTGATATCTATTTCATAAGTACTGAAATATTGTTATAAAAAATTTTTTCCCTTACTTGAAGTACTTCTCTATTATACTTTATCGTTTCTCACCATGCAATATATGAACAATTCTAGAGCTTTTTTAATTATAATCGTATTAATTTTATTATCAATTGTCAACCAGTGTTTATAATTAAGCGCTCGATCTTTTTCATTAGGTTTACATAATTTAAATTGAATATATTAATTTTTAAAAAATAAACACTGATCCAGAATTATCTTAAATAGATACAAGGTGCAATAAAATAATTAAATTTTAAACAACGTTCAGAAATCCAGTACGTTTTCTTCCCGAATAGAAATGAATTTAATGTGAACGTCAGGACCTAAACAGGGCACCGGATTTACCTTAAACATCCACGATTGCCAGGCTTATGATTCTTTATGATTCTTTTATGATTCTTATATGCTTATGATTATTATATGCTTATGATTTTTATATGCTTAAGATTCTTATATACTTAATTCTTATATGCTTATGATTTTTATATGCTTATGATTCTTATATGCTTATATGATTCTTTTCTTATGAAAATAGGGCATATGTCTATAGGTTTAGATAAGTATTTAAAGAGCAGCAAAAATTAATTTAAAGTAACCCTTCAGGGGTCTGTCTCGCGCCTGATCACCATCCTGAGTACGGCCAGCCTGACTGTACCCTGTACGGGGCCTACATAATTACACCGGCGGGCCTGGATAAATTTCTATTCGGTTATCATGCGCACAACTGCCGATAACCGATGCGTTTGCGCACACTTGCAAGTTTCGAAGCCGGAGACTTTGGGGTTAGGAAAGGATGACATTCGAATTTTACAACAAAAATGTCGTTCCTTGGTAATGCCGATCCTTTTAATTCCGTGCCTTTTTGGCACAATGGACCCGCACCGGGTACCATTTACAATTTCCCAGGGACCTCTTCGTCCAGCTTGGAGACGTACGGCGTTCAGAGGACACAGTAAGTTTAAGTTTCACACTAAAATTCAATGTTTTATTGTCCAGTGTTATAGGTCATTTTGGCTTGTTAATCTCCGTGTCTAGTTTGTATTCATTTGTGTTTTCTACCGATTCAATATCGAAAATGAGAATCAATTTATCGTTATCAGGCATCGTTGAAGTTTTCTACTTACAAGTTAGAAGTAATCTGAATAAAAAACTAAATTTCACAGTTAACCTCAAAATTAGGCTACATAAAAATTTTTTGAGTCAGATTACATCTCAAGTTACACAAATTTTTGTTTTCAGATCTCCTATGGTCACCGGTACATCAGTCATAGGAATGCAATTCAAAGATGGAATTATCATCGCCGCTGATGTTTTGGCATCTTATGGATCGCTTGCTAGGTTCAGGAACTGTGAGCGTGTTATGAAAGTCAATGACAATATTATTCTTGGAGCTGGTGGTGACTATGCTGATTATCAATACTTGAGAAGCATTATTGAACAAAAAATGTATGTAAATCATGTATCATAACAATAACTATCTCAAATTCAAATGAATCATTATTTAACAATTATTTTAATAATAAATCCTGTACTTAATGTTATATCAATTTTTCAGCCTTGATGAGAAATGCTTAGATGATGGATTCACATTGAAACCCAGATCTCTTCATTGCTGGTTGACAAGAGTTATGTACAATAAAAGATCAAAGTTTGATCCTCTGTGGAACAACTTCATCATTGGAGGCATAGAAAATGATAAATTGTAATTATTTTAATTATACAATTATAATTGACTTTTGAAGAGTGAATATTATATAAGTATTATTTATTTGCAGATTTTTAGGAACAGTAGACAAGTTAGGAACTGCATTTGCTGATCCTATAATTGCAACTGGATATGGTGCATACATGGCAACTCCCATGTTGGCTAAGGCTTATGAAGCTAATAGTCAGATGTCTGAGAAAGAAGCAACAGACCTTATTTACAAAGTCATGCAAGTACTTTTTTACAGAGATGCAAGATCTTTCCCTAAGGTAATAAATGGAAACAATTTCTTAAAATACAATTTTTCAAAATTATTTATTTATTTTACATCTTTTCCTTTTAGTACCATCTTGGAATAATCACAAAAGAAAAAGGTGTTGAAATCAGAGGTCCGATTACTATTGATCATAATTGGGAAGTTTCCAAGAAGAGATATTATGATTAGATAAATTTATAATAATTTAAATATAAGCAGGCTTCAAATTGTTTTTCACAAATGAACTTAAATGTTTCACTTCGTAAAATAAATTTTTTTTAATATTAAATTAAAAGTAAGTGTTTTTATGTATCACAATTAGTTACAATTTTATTAGATTTGATCCAGATAAAATACCACAATCATTAATAATGAATATTATTAATGTATCTGGTTATTTACAAGGTATTCAGTTTGGTCGTGTTAAGATATCACACCCATAATCAGTAATCAATATTGTATGTTCCATTTGTGCTGATCTAGCATTATCCATTGTTACTGCTGTCCAACCATCTTCCAAAATAATTACCTCTTCTCTCCCTTGAGTTATAACAGGTTCAACAGTAAATGTCATTCCTGGTTTCATCACACCCTCAAAATTATTAGCTATGTGGAAGTATAATAGTATTAAAATATAATTTGCTATTCTGTAATTATAATCTTTTGTAAAAATATTGTTATAATTACCAAAATGATAAATTTCTGGAGGACCATGAAAATAGCTACCTATGCCATGGCCACCAAAGGCTGGTATTACATTATATCCATGATTTTTAGCTGTTTCTTCAACAAGATTACCTAATAACAAATATTTAATTATTTGCTCATGATTATCTAAGTTGCATACAATAATAAAATTAATTTCATTACCTATATTACAAAATTTTTCATTTGGCTTGCAAATATCAATAGCTTTCATTAAAATGGTTTCTGTTATATTGATTAATTTCTTGCCTTCTTCATCCACATTTCCTACTTCATACATTTCAGAACAATCACCATGATGTCCATTAAGATATACCTTAAAATTGAGTTATAGATGTAGCAACTAATTAAAAATTAAGATAAATTGCATTTAATAGAAAAAAGAAGACATTGTCGAATAGTTATAATAATTAAAATTAATACCGTAACATCTATATTTAAAATATCACCATCATGCAATGGACGATCATCAGGTACACCATGACAAGCCACATTATTTATACTGGTACAAATAGATTTTGGAAACCCACGATAATTTAAAGGACTTGGGTAGGCTCCATTATTAATTATCATATCATGAATTGTTGCGTCCAAAAAGTCAGTTGTAATTCCTGGCTGTAAACATTATTAAGTAAAATTAAAGAAAATGTTTTTGACCATTCATATTATAAATATTTTAAATGAAGAAATTTATTACTTTTACAAGAGATCTAACTTCCTTTAAAATTCGTTTTGCAAACATACAGCTGTGGATCATACATTCTATTTGATTCTTATCTTTTATTTCTGATTCTTCAGGCATTGGTGGAGGTTCACCGGTCTCAGCGTAGGGTGGTCTTGGAATGTATGAAGGTACTGTTCTACTTTCTGACACATTTCTAGGCTCAACAAGGTCATATTTTCCAAATTTACTTGTCTTAGCACGAGCTATGTTCTGAAAAACAAATAAAACCATTTTTTAAATTTTGTAAATAAACAATAAGTACTCATTATGCAATATCAACAGTCCACTTACCTCTATTTTATCTTTGAAAAAGTTCTTAAAAAACGTTCTAACAAATGTGTTATTTAAAGTATTTCGAGTCATCATCATTTAATAATCAGAAACAATTGAAGTTGATAATTTAATATACAGAAAAATCATTTAATTTACATGGTTTATTATTGCCGATTGTTGTTGTCGATGAGCATCTGCAGCATCTATAACTTTCTTCTGCTCGCACTACTACAGTGCACTCTGCCGAATGCCGATAAACATGTATATAGATTCCACTCCAACACCAGTATAAATATACCTAAGAATAGATAAAGATATTTCCTAAAAAAAATCATACTCCAAAAATAAAATAGTTGAATATTAATTTAAAATTGAGAGTATATTTTTCAATTTTCGCTTTAAATTTACAAATAAGAGACGTAAACCACGTAATCGCAAATTAAATTGAAAAAAAAAAGCAAAATTCGAATCGTCGGCACTCGCGAGAGAAATCAAAAGCGGCGTTCCGAGCGCGCTTTGCGCAGGCGTGAAAGGTGCCTCCGCGACGGCGCACTGGTCCTTCCTTTTCCGTTCCGCGGCTGACCAAGGTTCGTTGTTAACTTTTTACAATCGTCGGAAAATCCGTTTTGCGCGCGATAATCCGCGCGCGAACGTGAAAAATAATCCGACGACGAGAAACTAGAAGTAACGGCGGTGCCGTTAAAACCGATATCGGGGCCGATTAAGTTTTGGTTAACGGCAAATTTTCTGTTCCAGAGTCAAGATGGTGCAGCGCCTAACCTACCGACGACGGCTGTCGTATAACACAAAAAGTAACAGGAGACGAGTGTGAGTACGATTGTTGCATCGCTAGTTGTTGTTTTTTCACCGATAGTTATCAGGTTCGCGAAATTGGGTTGTAAAAGTGTTTTTTTTTGTCACAAGGGATTCGGAGCAAAAGGTTGCCTGTTTTGTAGGTTATATTTTGGTTGTCGCTTTTAAGAGCATATACCACGTGTACTTTTCGAAAAAAGACTTATTTAAGTGGTTGCAAAGATCCACGGTTTTCATAAACTTCATAAGTTTGCAATTTGGCGTATGAGGATGTTTTAATGTTCGTGTCAACATAACCATAGTGGTAACTTTTGATTGATCTTTTGAACTATAACTTATCCAGTCAACTGTAATAAGAAGGAAACATTTGTTTATTTCTATTGTTTTAGGCCATTAACAGAAAATTTTTGATCAAAAAATTGTTAGGATGGTTATTAAAAGTACCCTTGTGAATGACTTTCAAACTTGCAACTTGTTAGAGTTACTTCGTTTATTTTTATTTGAATATCTAATAAGCTTGTATTCCATTGTGTTTACGAGGCAATATCGATTTTAAAAGTAAATTAAAAGTAAATTTTATATAGAAAATATCAAATAAGGTTCTCATTCAAAATATTTAAGTTCTGATTCTTTGATTTTCATACAATGTGTTATTTTTGTATGGTTGAAACTTTAATAAACAAGAGCAACAGTGAAAAAATATAAATCATTGATAGCAATTCTACACTACATTAAAATAGTTGTAATTAATTAATAATTATATTCTTGCTTTCTAGTGTCCGTACTCCGGGTGGTAAATTAGTTTACCAATACCTTAAGAAACCCAAGAAGATCCCCAGATGTGGTCAGTGCAAGGACAAGCTCAGGGGTATCCAGCCTGCCAGGCCTATGGAACGCTCTCGCATGTGCCGCAGGAAGAAGACTGTCAAGCGCGTCTATGGAGGTGTGATGTGCCACAAATGTGTTAAGGAAAGGTCAGTAGCTGTAACATTTAATTTAATTTAAAAAATCAGGATTTGACATGAAATGATAAGTTTATAAAAGAATAGATTTTAGTAAATGTGTTGGTATTAGATACTAAATAGCTTTATTTCCCAAAACAAATTAAAAAAATATTTAAAAAATTTTTTTTTAGTTTTCATTTTTATAATTAGTAATAAAAGTTTTTAATTTTTTTACTCTAAAATTTTTAAAAGAGATCACAACTTTATAACACTTCGAGTGTAGTGCGACTACTATCAATTAACATATTTTTGTTAAATCTTATAAAAAGTGAAGCTACATTATAATTTAGTATATCATTAAAATATTACTTAACCATTTCAAAATTCGTCAAAATATTGTCACACATTGGCCACACAGTGTCAAGTACTTTTAAAAAATTTATGAAGTATAGACTTCATCTTAATTATGTATTATTTTTTTAGGATTGTCCGTGCCTTCCTTATTGAGGAACAGAAGATCGTAATTAAGGTTATCAGGGCACAGCAGGCTTCTGCTAAAACGAAAAAAGGAGAGAAGTAATTTTTACAATCATCTTTTACTTGTAAATCTTAAATAAAAAAAATCTTCAAAAAAATTAAGCTTGCTGATTTTGTCTTTTAATCATTCTCAAAATTTAGAACTTTTTTTTTTTTTTTTGGAAGGTTATTAAAAAAAGTAATTATAAAACTTTTTAAAATTGGTTTCATTATAATTTTAATCATTGTAATCTGACAATTAATTAGAATATAAAATTCTTTTCTAAAAATATACAAGTATCTAAAATATAAATATATAAATTTAATAATAAAATGTACATCTTATCTTAATTAATTATTAATTATAGTGTACAAATATTGCAAAGTTTATTACATGAAGTAAACAATAGTTATTGCTTACTAAGATTTTCCAAATTTATAATTGAGAAAAATTTTAAATTATTAAAATATTAAAAATTTGATGCATTATCCAACATAATTCTGAAATAAATAACATCTCTTCTGGTTCTAAGCTACTTCATACACATATGTTTAAATCTTCACTATATTTCCAGTTTTGTTTTTAAATTCTTCTCTTTAAATTAATTTTTATTGATTACTTTATCTATTGAACTTGACTTTGTCTATTGAAATGTAGTGAATATCTATTCTTTATGATGCCTTTTAACATGCTTATTTAGAGCTTGTTTGTAATAATAGAATTGGTTACATTCTTTGAATGGGCAGAGAAGTTTATCTCTTTCTTCTTTCTTCAAATGACTAAGAACATGATTTCTTAATCCTGATTTGCAGTAAAACATTTTATTACAGTTTGCACACGTATATTTTCCAGTTAGATTATTATTTTTTATTTTATGTTGGGTACTCATGTGTTGATGTAATTTTTGTTTTGTCGATATTTTAATATTACATATATTACATTTAAACTTTCGACCTTGATGAAATATCTGAATATGTTGAACTAAATTTTTTTTAAAGTAATAAATACGATTACAATTTTTATATTCGCAAGGGAATGTTCTTCTTTCCATATGAGTTAGGATATGGTTTTTTAAATATTGTTTAAAATAAAATATTTTATCACAGTACGCACAAGTATATTCTGTAAAATAAATATAAAAATTAGTATTCTAGAGGTAATATGTTATACATATACTATATGAAAATGAGGTTTACTTACGAGATACATGAGAGGACTTTTCATGATCACGCAATAATTCTAAAGTATAAAATTGTGCTAAACAATCTTTAGATGGACACTGAAAAAGTGTGGATAAATGTCTCTTTTTATGTCTATGAAATCCCCTTAATGTTTTAAGTATTTTTCCACATTGTTCACATTCATATAGTTGTAATAGATTATTACGTAAACTATGATACTTAATCATATGTTCTTCATATATATTTTGCTTTTTAAATTTTATACTGCACTGCTCACAGAATTTTGCAGTATCGTTGTGAATTCTTGTAATATGACGTTTCAAATTAGTTGAGCTACTAAAAAGTCCTGTACAATTTTCGCATCTGAAATTAAATTCGTTTTATTAAAAAAATTATTAAAACAATATATTTTTTGGACAAGGTAAAAATTATACTAAATTTGTGTAGACTAAATTTACAAGATTTTAATTAATCTTTATCTCATTGTCTTAGTGGAGGAACTATGTAATTGAAAAAATTATTCTACATACTGATATTTAGGTTTGGGTAAATCCTTGTGATTCAAAGCATGTCGTTTTAAGTGTGAAGGACAAGAGTATGATTTATTACAGTCTCCAAAAGTACACTTAAAAGGTCTCTGAAACATGAAATTAACATTTATTTAAGAAAAATGAAATGTCCATAAGATAAACGCATACTTACCTCATTCAAGTGAATATTTGTGTGCCATTTCAAAGTTGAAGGTTTACCAAATTCACGGTTGCATCCTTCAAAAGAACATTTATACTGTTTTTCGGACATTTTCTCGTTTTACAAAGCTACATTTTTCGTTTCAATCCATTTTGTAACAACTTACTCAACTACATTATCTTTTTATTTTATTTACACTTGTCAAGCTTAATTTGATGCATTTTCTCAAACAAATCTCTATACGACAGTGCTGTAAACGGAGACATCACAGTGAAAATACAATTTTATTGGTTATGTTCTTATGTTATGATAAACGAAAAGAGTTACAGACTTTTAAAAGTTTCACAATCGGTATACTTATGACTCCTATTACATATACTTAGAAGTTTTTATATACGCCGATTTAATAGTTAACTTTCAAGGAATTGAGCGTAGGTATAAATAAAATGAATGAAATAATTAATGTATAATTACTATACAGTATTTTTGCCGAAATGTCGAAGAATATTCGGGGATCGTATCATCGTGATGTCGGCTTGCATGTAGCCTGTAGGCTGTAGGTAAGCGTAAGCGACTGTACAAATACGCCACCTGTAGTGAATTTCCTAACTATTTCTGGCAGTTTAAATTTTTCCTACTTATTAGGTAGGTATATAATATATATCATAAACCGGTTAATATATTAATATTAGGTAATTATGCAAAAAAGAATATTTAACTTTTATAATATGCATTTAGAAGTAACTCAAACGAAAGATTAATTGAAGCAAGAATATCTCCATACATGTTTAATTCTGTGCGTGTTATAGGTAATCGTTTGACATGTAATAGAAATAATGATACCTCTATAGCAAATCATTTTTACATATAATGTTTACCTTATATGAGCATAAAAAAGTGTTGAATTTACATAGATATATCTATTAAGAAAAAAAAAGTTATAAAATATGACGCAACTATGAAGTTTTATCATTGTTGTCATTACTATTACTATAATTATACGTGTCTTCGTATTAAATCACCTATATATGAAATTCAAATGCAAATAAATATACTATTACTATGCACAGAAGCAAAGTTTCAGACCTATTTCTCATGCAAATTAGCTGAGAAAGCTATTATCTTGAAATTAAACTCGTTATTCAACAGCTATTTGCCGTTAAAATATCGATAGAAGAAAAGGTGCGTACTCCAGTTCTCCGATATATCTTTTGCTCTCCTCGTGTCACGCTTCGACAACTAAAAAAAAGAAAATCCGCATCAAACTAGCCCCATACACGGAAAAACAAAGAAATGTTTCTACCAAGTGCCCGCATTCCCCTCCCCTCTCAACTAAACCTCGCCGTCTCCCTCTCTTTCTCGAAAGGGGTAGGTACTTAGCATTGTATTCCGATTATGGTCAACGAGTGTACGCGGGCGCTCGTATACGCCATGTATGTACGTGCACCGCTGAGGTTCCTACACATACATCCACGCGCGCTGGCCTTATTTGTTACGCGCGCGTACTCGCGTTCTCACGCACGCGATGTGTATATATAAAATCCCCATCTCGGAAAAAGCAGAGACGCGTATAGAGCTTATCTCGAATCTCGCGTCGACGCGGCTTCTTCTCTCCTTCCTTTTCTGCGGAATTTGAATTTTAATACGGCGCGCGAGCGCGCGAAATCGAAATTCGCGCTTATATACTTACCCGCGATTACAATCTGCGCGAATCAATCATCAGCCGCCGCGTGCGGAGCGAGTTATTAAGGTCGCGCGCGCTCGCCTTTTACGGCCGCTTGCAGCAGATCACCGCCTGAATTTTAAAGCGTCGGGGGCTGCTTTTTTTTAAGGAGGATGAGAGAGAGAGGTGCTCT
>JAPYZP010004969.1:0-11610 GCA_030522985.1 Torymus sinensis
TTTATCATCCTTGTCTTTACAATTACTGAATAACCTTTCTAAATTATTATCGTTTCTAAAGAAAACTTGAATATTATGTTTTCTAAAAACCCTTCTAATTCTTTCTGACAAACCTCTAACATATGGCAAACTAAAATGTACATTCTTTCTAATAATGGTAGATTAGAGAAGCGGGGAGGTAAACAAACAATTAATAGAAATGGAAAGAATGTTTATTAAGTGATAAAAGCAGTGGAGTATAAAAGAAGCCAGAAGAAAATATAAATGTTTACAAGTGTATAATTTCTGTTATGTTTGTGATTAATTGAGTAAGGTTTTATTAAAAGAAAACTGAAAAATATTGCCCTTGACGCACTCCTGTTATGGCTTTATAAAGCTATACTGGGTATTGACCAATCAGAGGCTTGCAAATTCAGATCTTACTAAAATACTATCTTTTTCTATTCACAAAATGCAAACTTTTTCCCATATAACATCCTACACAAACAGTTTTCAGTTTTTGAGATAAAAAATGTCATATGTTGATGTTGAACTAAAATTTATCAAAAATGACATTTTTCAAAAGAATCCCACACCTTGATTTATGCATATATCGCTTAGCTATTGTAGAGTTTTCATATTGATGAGATATACTTTCCGCGAAAAATTTTTAGCGATTTGAATTTTTTGAGCGGATCGGTTCACGTGAACGTCCCATATATATAGCTAAAACCAAATAGTTTTTGGTAAAAGATAAGCCCAATACCAGCCGTCTAGCGGACAAATCTATATAAGCACATGAACTCATACAAGTATAGGTACGTGTATATGTTCATAAGTGCTTGTATATAGCTCGCACATTTTGTTTATATAATTTACATATATTTAAACACAAACCGGTTTCTATTGAATATCACTGACTACCCCGCAAGGCATGAACATTGTTTGTACTCTATTATATTTTTTTTTTTTCTATCTAACATGAATTTCCTGGGACTCTGTATATAGGGTTAGGTAGGTTCTGACAACCCCTACCTTCACAAAAATTTTCATTAAAAAAATTGGGTTTTTGAAAAAAAAATGAATTATTCCAAAAAGTGAATTTTTTTATTAAAAACTGCATACACTTATGCATTTTTTATTTTTATGCAAATTTCAACCAGGACTATATAATATCGAGTATAGTTGACTCAAAAACATAACAAACTCGTAAATAGGAAGCTCTTAGGAGATAACCTAAAAACAAAATTTGACAGTTTGGATTTTGTACAAAATTTTCATCATTGCCAACCGAATGCAATTTTAGTGCAACGGATTCTTTGATTCCAAAATGATTAATACGTTACTCTGGCTATTCGATTTGAGATGGATTCGGACTTATGACTATCGAAAGAGTAATGTTTTCATTTTTTACAAGAGACTTTTATCACAACTTTTTTCAAAATAAAACTGAAAATGTCCAGAACTTCAGTTTGGTTTGGGCGTTAAGGTCTAGTATTGCAGCTTTCTTGATATTTTTCAATCCAAAAACCTATCACGAAATTTCAGCCGAATTCTTGATCGGGACCCCTCGTCCTTTCCTATTAAGATCACAGAGTAGTTGGTACAATACACTACACATATACTAATTAATTATGCAATAACTTAGATAGTAATGCTATTGGTTGACCAATTACAATGAGTACTGTGCTATGATTTATGATACGTGAATTGTGAGCTAGGGATCCGAGTCCGGTGGATGTGTACGCGGGAGAAGCCATTATTAAAGCTGAAAAAAATAACAATAAATATTTAGATCACTAAGGAATTCCAGGTATAATCTTCAAATTAAATTTTTTTCCACTAATTAGTAGTATTATTAACTATAATTTCTGCCTGTAGTCAGCAAATAATGTAGATCTGGCTCTTACATACGTTTTATTAATGGTAGAACCCTGTTTTATTGATTGCCGTAGCTTATCTTACGAGAAAGCCCACACTTTTTAAGGTATTTTGCTCGGCATTCCTTGCACCATAAAATAATCTTTTGTCATTGCTCATCTTCAATCGCAGCTACTCCAGGTTTGATGCTGAAGGCATCCATTATATTCAAGAAACCAATTCTTCCATTATTAAAACAAGTGATAGCAATGTAAACACCTGTTTTGAGTACATGCACACCACTGAAATATGCCTTCGTTACAAGCTTCCTAACTGACTGATTGCAGCTTTCATGGCGGTTCTGTGTATAACCACCTAGATATATTTCAAGCAGCTCCCGTCGAGAGAGATCTTTATAGATGAGTTTCAACTGCTCCATCACTACTGTTAGAATACTGCCTGTATGATGGAAGACTGTCTCTTTTTTTCTAGGCTTTGGCTTTCTGCCACTTGTACCACCTATTTTCTCCTATCGGACGCACATAAGGTTGAGGTGATAGATCTGCGGATATTTTGGGATAATAATTGGCCCATATAGCATTTTTCATATCATCCACTGATAAGGGGAGCACCAGGGATGCCGGTCCTGGATTTGGCTAAAACTATAGGAAGTACTTCTTTATGACAAATTATCAGACCCGTGTTTCGAGATTTTTCTGAATGGGCTTTTGGTTCCGAGACCCAAGCTATTTAATGTCTAAAATGAACAATTTTTTATAAAAATGGGATCTCTTTCTTTGGTTACAGCTTTTTGAATATTCCAGTCATATATATGGACTAAAAAGTTTATAAAAGATGAAAAAAAAGCTTTATCTCAAGCTGTGTTTCGTTAAAAAATGACGATTTCTTAAACATTTATAGACTATCAAAAATAAAGTAAGAAGATAGCTTAAAATACCACCCGAAGAAATTTTTAATCATTTTCTTACTCCATTTTTTATAGACTATAACATTTTAAGAAATCGACATTTTTTAATGAATCACAGCGTAAATCAAGGCTTTCTTTGCCTTCTTTTATAAAATTTTTATTCTATTTACATGACCGGAATATATAAAAAGCTATAACCAAAGAGAGATCTCAGTTTTATCAAAATTGTTCATTTTAGATATAAAATAGCTTGGGTCTCGGGATAAAAGGCCGATTCATAAATACCCCAAGAGACGTCTTTTATTATTTGTCATAAAGATGTACCTCCTACAGTTTTAGCCAAATCCAGGACCGGCATTTCTGGTGCTCCACTTGTGAGTCTGTATTACCGATGATGGCATGACCATAGAAGCTGGTGAACTGATCGATAACTTTGCCAGTCAACTGCCCCTGTTCTGTGAGTGGTTGGATTTTCCGCCAACTAACTTCTTCTTGGCACAATTCTTCTTGACATTTCTCAGCCTTGTTCCCATTCGCTTTTCAACATGTTGAACACACTCCTTTTTCAGCGCCACGCGACTGTGGCGTTGAAAAGACATTCAAACAGCTGGCATTTTAAACCTACGAGTACTTTACGTATGCATTTCTATAAGTAGAGAAGTAGAGTAAGTCTCATATACATGAGATTTTCCTCGAGTTAAGTTCGTCTACAATGTTAAATTAGATTTACGTTATATCATTGTTTGCAGTAAAAAATAAAATAATATAAGATTAATAATAGTATAATGTCTAAAAGTGCTAATTTGAGTCAACTTGACTTAACCAAATTGAACTTCGAAATACGGTTGGAAGCATTATATTCAGCGGAAAATTTTCTATCAAAATAGTAAATAAAAAAAAATCGATCTTTTGACTTCATAACTATAGCTTGTCCCCTAAAATGACGCTAGAGATTGTAAATAGCACAGGGTCGAAGGAAGGTCGTTTCTAATTCTACACCCTGGATTATAAGCTCCGGCGTGATGTCACTGTGAGTTACGTAGGCGTATACTTTTCGAAGAACGCGGGAGAATATCCAGTTCTTCTTGTAGTTGCGTGATTTTGTACATTAGGATTGCTGCAAAGTATTGACAGCGAGTGGTAATACGAAACCATCCTAAGCGCTTCCTGTAGGTTGTTATGTCTTCGTCTCGCCTGATAATAAAAACCTATCATTATTTAGTCTTTGCAGTTTAGTTTTTTCTTCATTCTACTCGTCGAGATAAACTACTAGGCAGTAATCGATATGGAGTTGAACTAGAGGCTTGACGAGCATCTTGCGAATAAGCTCCTAACTACAACTCCAGTTGAATCGCAAGCTATACAGAGCTTAGTTCATTTCCTGACTACGTGGTCGATATGTGGCTTCCAGATTAGTATGTTGTAAAGTACAACTTCAAGACTCTAGCCTTGAACTCCCCTTGCTTTAGTTCTATGCCTGGAATTTGCATCGCGACTAAATGATTAACTTTTGTCCTAAACCCCTTGGTTTTATCTGCGTTGAGTCGCAGCCCTGAGCTTTCTGCCCGGTTAGTCGCTTTTCATGCAGCAACCGACAATTTAGTTATGCTCTTGAGTAATTAGTCCTTAGTTTTGTGTACGTAAATTTGCGGAATGTCCGCATAGAGTATATGCTTAACAGTTCGTAAAGGCTGAATAACAAGGGACCAAAAGCGGAAGCCTGTAAAGCTCTCAGGTGCGTTACGAGCCATTCAGAGTTATTAATGTTTTTTGCTAAGATGGACTAGGTGCGGCCTTGTAGATATGACTTACATCATGAGTGGAGCAGTCTCAGTATTGCAGTGTTGTCGAAAACATACCTGGAAGAGGATAAGATTTCAATTTTTATTTAAAAATTCCACGATTTGGGCGTGAACAATTTCTCAAGCACGTTGGGGAGAAATCACAGCACTGCAATGGGCCGGTGTTGTTGACTTTTTGAGTGCGATTAGGTGGTACTGCTTTAAAAGCTTAAGAGATTCCTTGAGCAAAAGAGGAGTTGAACATTTTAACTTTGAAGTCACCAATGGTTGGCAGAGCTTTCGGTATCACGCTCAGGGGAATTACTACCCCTTTCCTTTTTGAGAAAACATGAGAGTCACTATGATTATGTTATTGATATTTACTTGCTTGAAAGAAAAGCCATCTTCGATTACCGAAGAAATAGCGTCAGTTACGTGGTCTGGGTATTTTAGAGGAGAGACAGATATCGCTGCTAAGTGGGTGTTTGGCCGCCGGATGAAGATGTTTTCAAGTGCGTCTGTGGAAAAAGATTACGCTCCTAATTTAGGCGCACGTTCACCTCATTGCTTATACCTACTGTGCGTGGCATCATGATTCTCTCTGGGATGCTTCAACTCAGGCCCAATCCATAGAGGGTGAGGTTTCCTTTCATTAATGGTGTTTGGTGGTGCTAATTCTTCTACGGCTGTCTTAAGACTATAGTTTAAGATTTTTACAGCCCCCTCCAGATCAGTTTCGATATAAATCATGGCTGCTCAGTCACACTAAACCAGCCAATTGTTAAGTGTGTTAGGGCAGATGTTACGATAGTCTATACAAAAAGTCCCCATGGGAGAGCAGGGGTAAAGTGATCGATAGTGATATCAATAAATGTACCGTCGATGATGGTATATTTGCCGGAGGCTGGCAGCGATGATTTGTTACAGTCGAGTACCGTATCGTTGCGGTCCATTAGTATGAGGTCGATCCAGATATGAGTATGTGGTATGTGATAGTGCGGGGCCGTTTTGTACTAACTGTAATGAAATCTACTGGATTAGGTTTCTGACTGATTCTGCATCGACAGAGTCCTCCAGCTGGTGGGTCTTAAAATGCCCCATAATAACCTTGCTTTTGCAATCCATGTCAAGATCTTTTAGCACAAGGAAGAATTTCGGATCCTTTTCATTCGGGTCCTTCTGCATGATTCGGGGGGTTGCCTTACTGTACACTGCATAATAAGAATTCTAGACTGCCCGGTAGACCTAGTCCGACAGTATTTAAGGATGCTCATTTTACCACAATCAAATTGCTGCGTACATACAATGCTACTCCGCGGCCGTTGATGATTCGGTTTTACCTAACCCGTCGAGGTTGATGATATGATCGATAACGAATGAATCCAACCACGTTCCTGCGATATCGAAGAGATGGTAAGACGGATTGTCTAACACGCGTTCGTGAAGTTTCCGTATGCGACTCCTAATCGAGTTAATCTCAAGGAAACGGTCTTGGACATTGATCCCTTCGATAGCCGCCGAACCAAGTCACAATATAGCAGCTGATTCGCAGCTCCGTGCGAATTGCACTTCCTGTTGTGCAGCATTTATGCTATTGTTGCTGTTTTCATTATTCGTTTTAACCGATTTTTGGAAGTGATCTGACATTTAGATTGGATAGCTTGTAAATCAGTGACCGATGCGAGGGATGCGCGCGTTCGCCCCCTTTTTCGTCTAACAAAGAATCTGCCCTTACTTTGCCAAACGCACTTTGAATAGCTGCGTGTTTGTCTTCAAATCCTTGAAAGATTGAAATTTATTGGAAGGCAACATTTTGTTAAGGGGGTACTACAGTTAACAATTTTTTTTCTTTGATTCACCTAACTATAAAAATTTTGATTAATGATGATATTATATATGTACATTATATAAAAATAGTTAATATTTAATGAAATAAGATCAACCAGAGATCTGTAAACCCATTTTATCATAAGATATTGTCGTTGCAAAATTTGTAACCTGCCGTCGCCTAGAGACTGAACCATCTGATATTTCTGCCTGAAAGAGGAAGTTTTGTAAGGTAAAGAAGGTAGTAGTGGGACACTTTGAACATACTTTTTTATAATCTCTTCTATTGTCAGAACTAAGTATAATACATGAAAACTAATTACGTCAGCAGATAGCTCGTGCCTCAAGGTTTATTTTAAGAAACAAAAATGCTTGCTTTAGTATGTGGTGTATTAAAATAATCTCAATAAATGAAAATAACTGAAATGTACTATAAGTTCAGTCTGCAAGATAGATCATGGGATGCGCGTACGAGTGGTATCAGTGCGTGTAGCAGGCAGTCGTATGCCGTACGTAAGCGAGTCACCATTTTTTTAATGGGGTACGGGACAAAATCTTTGTTTTTTATATCTCCTTTGACTGAAACTATTCAAATCCCTTAATTTTTCCATTTAATATTTTTTAAAGTCAAAAATTTGATTAAAAATTCCATATTTTTTTTAAATTCCGCTTTTTTGGACTTTGAGACCTTGAAATGATATTTTTAACATACACTACATTATTAACAATTGCTTCAGTCAAAGGAGATATAATAAACAAAGATTTTATTCAGTACCCCATTAAAAATATCAAATGGTTCAGTTTGTATGCGACGGCAGCTCAAGGCAAATTATTGTTTCCAGTAGAGGGCTGTAAATACATAAATAACAAGGGCTATATTATTTCAAACCTAATACAAGAAATTTTTCTTTTAAAAAATTTTTCTTTTCAACTTAAAAGTTTTAAATATTTTCCTTGACAGTCCATTAAATATAGGAGATTATCTAATGGCGAATTACTTCTCTCATCTGCAAAAAATTATTCTTTTTAACTATGCAGCTATTTATAAATGGAACGCGTAAGGTTATTACCAATCTATTTCTGTTGCTGTTCCTTCATGTAAATATGCTGATATAGTTGCTTCTCTTTATCCGCTGGTATGGTCTGCCTGTTGGTGAATAACTATTTCAATAGCAAACTGGAACAATAGATGCTATTCTAACTTCTGTTACATTCCTCAAGCGTTGCCTTGGTGGACCCACACAAAACTTGAGTGAGAGTTTCAACATTCTTTCTGTACCAAAACCATTTTTGTAGGCTTTCATGCTTTTTCTCTTGGTACAAAGCCTGCAACTGTTCTCTTCAATGATAGGATGTGTTGTCGCATTTTGAAAATTAAATTAAATTTAACTGTCAATGTCATTTCTGCACCAAAAAAGAACAATGAAACAAAATAGAAAAAGATAAACTTGAGAACTACAGAAGAAAGAAGAATATTTAGCAGACAGTCAAAATAAACATCCAGCAAAGAAGAAGAAAATGAACGTGAAGCAAGAGTCTACACATATTTACATAAAATTCACAGCACTCACAGTTTTTGATTCTTCGATTATGTTAATATTACTTATTATAATTAATTTGTAAAGAGTGTAAATAGTTGTACATACAGTTTTCTTCTATTTCATTATCTATAACTAACCTCAGCGTGCACTTGTTTGTTACTAATCACGCATCAAACACGTGTGATTGAAGATCTGACATCTGAGGAGTAGCAGACTATAGTATAGCTTACTCGAAACTCGAAGTCTCGAATACTCAAAAGGAGTAACCAGGAGCTGATTCAAGCATTTTAATTTAATTTCTAATTTTTTCTTGTTCTTTGTTTTTATTTTGGCTGGACCAGTATTCTAAACAATTAACTAAAAAATGAAAATTTTTAATTTTTTCGACCAATAATGCGAAATTTTAATATTATGGCCTAACAATTTTTATCACATACATATTAATATCTAGATTTGAAACATCCAATAAAAAAATGCATTTGATCATATTTAACTGAAGTACCCCCGTAATAAAAACTTTTAATTTAGGCACGTAAGCAGCAGATTCCGGGCTGAAAAGAGCAACGTAAATACGAAACTATTGCAAAAATGGTAAAGGGATTTTTTTCAGAATTTCACAATCTACAGGATGATGGTGAGTGACCACAGGCTGTCAAAGTCAACACCATATGTGCCCCCCCCCCATGCTGAGTGCCATTTTCCTGAAACACGCTCTTGCCTTGTCTGCCACATGCACGACATGTGTTTCAAATGAAAATTTCTGACAGTTTCGAGATTTTACGCTAAATAATTATAATTATAATTATTAATTATTATAATTAAGTTTTTTCTGTTAAATAACTTTTTGAGTAATTTTAAATGTGTAAAGTTTTAATTTTTTACGAAACTAACATTTTAAATTTCCGACGTAATTAGTACTAGCTTAAAATACATCGCTTGCTAACGCTCACTCTGATGAACTTCATGAATAAAACATTATTAAATAGACGAATTCATAAATGTGCTAATATTATAAATATAAGTTTGTAAATATTAAAATTCTTTTTAGATAATTTACGCTTCAAATATTAATATTAAATGATTTTAAAAATACAAAATTTCATTATAAAAATGTTATACCCGTTAGATATTTTTCAACCCTAATGAGAATAATGAACATAAATTTTTGGTATAAGGTAACTCGAGGTAATTCGACCACTTTGCTAATTTGGCCATATTTCTAGTTCGCTATCTTCACTTATCCGAAAGCTTAAATATCCGATCTAACCACCTTCTGGCGAAATCAATTTTCTTTCTCTTGCGAAATCAAATCTTATCAATTTTAATTGTTTAAAAATGTTCACTACATTGTTATGCAAGTCTCTATCATCAAATTTCAACAAGTCGGGCGACTTATAAAGTTAAAAAAAGCAAGAATATCGTTTATAGTCGAAATATAAGCTAAACAACCTAATTGAAAATGATACGGGCAGAAACGTTAGGCTTTTTCATTAAAATTAGTATGGAAGTAATATTAAGGATGATTTTTTTTTGTATTTTGTGGAAGCACAATAAATTTGCGTTTATAATTCACTAATTCAGCCAATCAGTAAAGAAGATGTGATCCAATAAATATGAGAAGGTGTAAATTTCGTATTACTTTCACGAAGTCATTTATGTATCGTTTTTCTGAGAAGAAACTTTAAAAATATGATCAGCTATAATCAATTACATATAGAATTCGAAAATCATTAATCGACGCCTCCTATTCATATAAGGCTAACTCGCGCAACAACGCTATAAAAAGCCAATTCAAAAATCCGTGCAACAAAATGCCAATTCACGCGCCCGTCCAAGGCCAAAGTCAATGCGGTACGATCCCAACTCTAGCGATAATGTTATATAATTCCAGCGCAAAGAGCAAAATAATCACAATGTTCCGTTAGGAGATTTGAAACCCAAGTAGCCGTAGGAGACGAGGTTCACGGATGCAGGGTAATTACGCAGAAGAGCGATAAAAAACCATACAATTATTCAAACAATTTTAACCCCAAGTAGTCGGGAGACGAGGTCTACGCATATAAAGGAATTACGTAGACAAGAAACCGTAAAAAAACGATTATAACCATTATAAGCACAGTTTCAAAGGAACTTTTTTCTTCTTTTCTATATCTAAACTAGTGAAAAAATGGTATGGTTACTCTTTTTTTCAAAGCCATTTTTTTACTGGATAACTCACATGAAAGCTATGGGAACACCTAGTGTGTATGTATGGCAAAATAATTATTGAAGTAATTCCTAACCCCAAGTAGGCAGGGCATGCGAGTTCCACGCGTATATGGGAGCGCGTCAGACGTGTATATAAGGCAAAATAATTATTTAAATAACTCTTAACACCAACAAGGCACAGGATGCGAGTTCCACGCGTATACGGGAGAGCGTTCGAGAAGTATACATGGAAAACTAATTATTTAAATGATCCTTAACCCCAAGTATGCGGGGATGCTAGTTTCACGCGTATATGGGAACGCGTCAGACGTGGATACAGGGAATACGACTATTTGAATAATTCTTCCTCAAACCTTAACTTTTAATTCAAATATTTAAAATTAAATACGTTATTTTGTACGATGTAACCGGTTTACTTGGGGAGATCAATTATTTAAATCATTATTTTGCCATGTACATATCACGAGTTTCGGTTTACACGTGGAAGTCGTATCACCTGCCTATTTGGGGTTAAGAGTTATTTAAACAATTATTTTGCCATCTGTACACGACTGACGTTCTCCTATATACGCGTGGAACTCGCATCCTCTGCCTTCTTGGGGTTAACAGTTATTTAAATAATTATTTTGGCATGTTTAAATGTCAGATGCATGCCCATGTACGCGTGGGACTCGTACACCCTGCCTACTTGGGGTTATAAATTATTTAGATAATTATTTTTCGATGTATACTTCTCTAACGCGCTCCCGTATATGTGGTCTACTGGTATCCCCTGCCTACTTGGTGTTGAGAATTACATAATAATTATTTTTCCATGTATAAACGTCTAACGCGCTCCCGTAGACGCGTGGAACTCGCATCCTCTGCCTTCTTGTGGTTAAGAGTTATTTAAGTAATTATTTTGCCATGTATACGCGTCTGACGCGCTCCTATATATGCGTGGAACTCGGATCCCCTGCATATTTGTGGTTGAGAGGAATTTAAATAATTATTTTTCCATGTATAAACGTCTAACGCGCTCCCGTATACCCTTGAAACTCACATGGCCTGCCTTCTTGGGGTTGAGAATTACTTAAATAATTATTTTGCCATGCATACTCGTCTATAACCCTGCGTACTTGGGGTTATGAAATATTAAAATAATTATTTTTCCATGTATACTTCTCTAACTCGCTCCCGTAGACGCGTGGAACTCGTATCGTCTGCCTTCTTGAGGTTAAAAATTATTTAAATAAGAGTTATTGAAATAATTATTTTGCCACTTATACTGGTCTACCGCTCTTCCGTATACGCGTGGAAGTCGTATTCCCTGCGTACTTGCGGTTATGAATTATTTAAATAATTATTTTTTCATCTATACTTCTCTAACGTGGTCCCGCATACGCGTGGAACTTGCATCCTCTACCTTCTTGGGGTTAAGAGTTATTTAAACAATTTTTTTGCCATGCATACACGTCTAACCCGCTCCCGTATACGCGTGGAACTC
>JAPYZP010004971.1:0-10793 GCA_030522985.1 Torymus sinensis
TTGACTACTTATAGCAGATGTTATACGACTAGATATTTCGATGTTAAATATGTTCGATTTATTTTAACAATTATCAACGTAACATTCAAATACAATGTACTTATAATACTCGTATGATGTATTATACGACAACATTTGAATCGATGTCACGTGATTATGACGTCATATCAGCAAAGAAATAGCGGCGTGTTCTGTACAGAATGCACCAAACACTGAAGATTAAAACAATGATTTTGAATTGGTATGCAATTAAATCGTAATTAAAAGACAACATAATAACTTATACCGAAATATAACTATTTTTTAGATAAACGGATAAAAATTAGAAAATTACTCAAAGTGTAAGAAATGTATGTACCTACTAACCTTTCTAAAACATGTGCAGTAATAAATTGAATGGATTCAATGGGCTCATTAATTTTTTCTTTTTCAAACTTTTCTTGCCAGTCTTTCATAATATTGGCTATTGTTGCTTCCTTCGTTTGTTCTCCACTTTTGTAACTGACATTACGAGTAAATATTACTGGTTGCTTCGATGAGAGGTTATAGGATAAATCGCGGCCGGCAGGTTTTTCCAACATTGTAGTTTTTGTACATGGTTTTAATATTGGATAACATTTGAACACTCGTCGAATCATTTTACATGTTTTTAATTAAAAACTTTAGACCACTATGCGCTTTTAATTTACTTGTCAAATACTTGGTTACTTATTGGTATAGACTTTTTGATTTTAATTATTTATTATAAATTGAAAGAGTTTTTAAACTAACATTCAATGCTTACTGCACGTGAGAATAAGGTAAAATAACCATTACGTTAGTTAGTTTGTTTACGTTTCCTCTTTGTATGCGTAAGACAACGTAGCGCGTAGCTAAAAAAGGTGCTTAACGGAGTAGATGGCGTTGGCGTTTACTTACAAGTGCACTGTTTATAGGTAGATGTAGGTACAAAATAATAGATTTCTTGCCGTTTAAAAAATTGCTATAAATCTTTTTTGTTAAATGTATCTATATTTAATTTGAGGTTTTGGTTATGATACACATTTAGTTGACACAATTATACTGAATCATTTATATATTTTTATTTTCAATAAAAATTCATACATTTACATAAGAAATAAACTTATCGCTGCATTATTAATAAAATTTGAAAGTAGATAAATTTTTAATAAATAATTGGAATAAATTGAATGGATCAAGGAAGAGCATAATAGAATCACTAATCATTGAGTGTACTTCAATTTATCGTACGTTTGCTTTATTGTTTTTTAAAATAAACAAAAAAATAACAAATCTATTATTCTCTATGTATAAGTCAATTCAATTATAAAAAGATGACACTATTGAACAAGCTTAATGTAGTTGTTCCAGTAACGTCGAGGTGAAAACTTCAAAGTTACTAATGCTTAAACTCTTGAAAATGATGAAAATGCTGTCCAAATATATTTAAAATACAATCGTAGATCTTTCTTATTCGCATTTAGAATTAAATTTTTACTTTAAACTTGTACTTATATACAGTTCGTTTTTTATATTTGGTTGTATTATTTGTTGATGACTATGTATAATAACAGCGAAAATCGCGTGAGGCAACACGTGTTCACTCCACAATGTCTGTAGCACTCGACACTAAGAAAAGCTTTTTCTTCGTAAAAAACACGATCGTTTAACCCCTCAACTGTGAAAAATAAATTTTACAAGAATGAAATTTAGGCAATTATCTACTAAAAAATTTGTATTTTTTCAATCTTACTTTACGGTTGGCCTTCGAGACGGTTCCGATGCAGTCGGAGGTGGAGGCGGCCCTCTTCTAGCCAATTCTTCTAAGTATCCCATCAACAATCGCGTTCGTTCTGAAGCCGCCGCTTCGAGCACCAGAAACCGTTTATCTTTTCTTAAAATGTCCTCGATTTCGATTAAGTGGGAATTATTATCTTGAGCTTTTTTGTATGTTTTATCAGTTATCAATTTCGTTTCTTGAAGCAGTTCTCTAAAATCTGCTTTGGCCGCTACTAATTTGTCTTTAATATACTCTTTAAACTCTTTCTCGCACTTCTGTAGTTAATAGAAAAAAAAATTATTAAACATTTTACTAAAAAAATTTATAGACAATATGAATTCTATTTGTCAACACTTACCCTATCACTAGATGAAAACTTAAGATATCTTGGATCATCCTTTAATGATTTTTTAATATCTTTCCATGAGGCCGTTAAATCAGTCGATGCACCTACTTCGTCTAAAAGTTCTCTAAATTTATCTCTCTTCTTACGACCTAATTGTTCTACGTGTTCGTTGAATAATTTCTCCTTTTCCTCTCTATCTAAAGTTTCGACTAGTTCCCATCGATGATCTTTTCGCAACTGTCGCTTCGCTTCGCGCCAAGCTAGATCACCGTTTCTGACCTAAAAAATGTATTAAAAATGGTTCTAAGAAAATATTATAATAATATTCCATAGAAAACAATTTATTATTCAAGTTAACATACCAAATCTGCCAAGAGCGCGTTAAAGTGTTGCACAGCCTCGGTGTGTCTGTGATGCTGTCTTTCCTTATCGCGGTCCCGCAGATGTGTGGCCAGAGTTCTTTGCACTTCCCGTTCACGTTCTCGAAGACTGGCTTCGGCTCTCCTCTCCCGATCTCGCTTCTGCTTCTCGCGGTCCTCTTCCGCTGCCGCAGCCGCTGCCGAATCGGATCTGTCATCGTCATCTTCGTCATGGTGGTCACTGTCCTAAATCATCAAATATGAAAAAAAAAATTAGTAAAAATGTTCAGTTATTCATCTATAAAAAAATGTTGTCAAGCATTATATTTTACCTCGTCCTTATTCGATGAATCTTTGTGATTTTCTTCACTGTCGTCAATTTCGCCACACTCCTTTTCTGAATGAAAAGAATCTTTCTTATCCGAATCCTTGTCCTTACTCTTCTCTCTCTCCTTGTCGATATCTTTATCTTTGTCCTTATCATTATCTTTGTCTCTATGTTTATCCTTATCCTTATCTCTGTCCTTATCCCTATTCTTCTCCTTGTCCCTGCTCTTGTCTTTGTCTTTCTCGTGGCCGTCGTCAGTCTTACGCTTCTTTTTGGACGAGACACCATCCTCCCTGTCCCTGTCTCTGTCCTTGTCTTTCTTCTCTTTCTTACTGCTCTTCTCCTTGTCTCTGTCCTTCTTATCCTTGTCCCTGTCTTTCTCTTTTTTTTCTTTGTGGTGCTCTTTTTCGCGGTGCCTCTCCTCCTTGGCCTCGCGTTCGCGCTCCTTCTCCTTCTCTTTCTCTTTGCGACGCTCGTCTTTTAGAGCACGCACATGGTCACGGAACCAGTCCTCGCGCGTACCCGCCGAGTCGACGTTACGATAGCGCCAGTCGGATTCGAGGCGCTTCTTCCAGTCGCTCCAGTGCGCATGACGGTCGATATCCTTTTGCTCGCGGAGTAGCGCCAAGAAATCCTTTTTCACCTGTAAGCAGCAGATGCAAGAGTTTTTGTGTCGGCACGAGTTTTTGTTGATGACTTAGGATCTAATCATTGTCGCTTATATGGTACATATATATTAATGCTACTGCACACATTTCTCGCGTTTCCCCTTGATCACCCTTATAAATATTTTTCATTATTAGATATATTCGCTCATGTACGTTCTTATATTATAACTTATATCATATACATGTGCGAAAAAATAAGTAATAGTAATATATTTTATTTGTAATTGTAATTAGATATTTTCTTCTGCATACTTGTCTGAAAAAAGTTAATGATTAGATGGCTGAAAGAAATAATGAATTAAACATAATTCATCCATTATTGCTAAGTTTTACATCTATAACTTTTACATATACAACTGTTACTGTTAAATCATTTTTAAATCTGAAGTACTTTTAAAATAATATTATTAAATTATTGTAAAACTTAACAAAATTTCATGGACAAACACAAAATAGTATGTATGTATAGCTTCTGCACTCAGGCTGCTGAAAAGTAATATATTATTAGTAAAATGGTTTTGTCCGCTAAACGAAGTAAAATAAAAAATGAATATTAATTTTGTATTATATTTTTATTATATGTAAAAATTCTATTTTATTAGGTAAAGCAAGCAAAAATTCACATTTGTAAGTTTTACGTAAATCTTTAAGTTTATTACAAGGTATTTAAAGTTAGTATTTTAAGTTACTTGTTGATATTGTATTTCTGTACTTTATTTAAGCCGAGATTTTTAAAAGATTGTATCGTCTTGAAAAGATATTAGTTTTTATTTATTTAGTATATAATTAGTGTATAAAATTTTCAAAATAATTTTGAAAACAAAAAATGTAGAAATGAGATATTTGATAATACGTATTGACTCAAAATCAGATTTAATTCGAATTTTCAATAATTATATTGCACTGACAACTGATATTTAGTCAAAGGAATCCAAATTCTAATACAATATAAATTTTGAGACTAACAAATTTTTATTAACTTAATAATTTCTATTCTCATCGATGTATTCTGTATCATGAATGTGCTCTTTGCGATTTCAACTATAACTGAGCCGATTTGTTCAAATAAAAATACAATACACAGCCGAAAACTGACGAGAATTCGAATCTTAATTTAAACGCGAGACAGAGAGAAAATTTATTATTGGTTTTCAATGCATCTCACACTGCTTGGTAGTTATACTTTATCAGACTTTGCTGTTTCTTGGTTGAAGTAACGAGGATTTACGAGTAATATACAAATACCGAGTTCGTTCATTCTCATGACTCTGCTTTGGAGCTAAGAATGCAGCGCGCAAGGGTGCCAACAGTGCCGCGCGGTGTGTAGATGGGGATGGTTAGATGACATCTCATCCATGCCATCGACCAGCTGCTCCAGAGAGCGCAACCAAGATGCCACTCTGTACTCCATATACGGAACCTGTCCTGCTTGCATCCCGACTGACTGACTGGTGGAGAGTTCAGAATACATGAGTATACACACAAGGAACCGCGTTCACATACTATCAATTTTTATTTCTCCATCCCTTTCTCAAACTTGAACGTTAGCGATCTTTTTCTATAGAATTATTTTATTTTTCTCTATATTTCACTTTTCGATGGACATATGTCAAAAAATAAAAGACTGCAGATTTTCTATAGAAAAAGATCATATGGGAGAAAGTTTTTGCAATCCTCAGCCTTTATATTTAAATTTAACTAATCATTATACGAAATGAATTACCGCGTCATACTAGAGCAACAAAATATATTAACATACCTACTTAGCCTGAAAGAAAAAATATAATTAAAGCTGAAAGAAAATTTTCTAATCATATCTTCTTATGTCTTAAATTTTTTATTCTATCACTCAATCGATTGTTTGTCAATTTCTTTTGTGCATTAAACAGTAATTTATGCAATTGACTAAATTTTTATCTTATTGATCGAAAATTATTTTGTTAACTTGTTTTTCCAGCTCAACTTTTGCATGCATGATATAAATGCTTATTAAAAAAAGAAAAGAAAAAAACAAAACTTTGAGACGTGGTATTTTTTGTTTGACAGTTTCAAAATTATTCGGTATTATTAACTTTACTTTTCATGTCGTAATGTTGATCCAGTTGCTAAATTTGGAAAATATAATTAGTAAAGTTAATTATATTAAAAATTCGTACCTGTTCTCGTTTCTGGGCTTTTTCTTCCTTTTCTCGTTTCCGCACCTCCAATAAATATTCGTTAAATAAACTCTCACGTTCCCGCATTTTTTCGACGTTCTTAAAACGTTCATCCCGACCATGTTTCTGAGCAAAATCACTAAACGATGACCTAAATTTTCATAATTCGCCAATTAGTAAGTGATTTTTAATTAGAATATTCAGTTTAATTATAATTTCCACTCACTTTCCATGAAGATTGGCTTCTTCAAGTAACTTTTGGAACTGATCTTTTCGTTCTTTCATTTTATTTCTTTTTTCTCGTCTTTCTTCCTCTGCTCGTTCTTTAACATATTTTTCAAACACCTGTTTTCTTTCTTTTGACGTGAGCAATAAGTAACGAGGATCAAATACAATTTTATGTAATTCTTTTTCCCACGTACTGAAAGCTGACACCTATTCGAATATGATAAAAGAATAGTAATTTAAAAATATTGTGACTAACCAACTTGCTAATAATAAAGTATATACTCACGTCTTTTTCTGTGAGCATTTCTTTAAACGATTTTATCCTAGTATCTAAAGGAACAATTGCCCTTTCTCTGGCAGCTCTTACTTCAGCTTCTATAGCTGCTTCTTTTCCTATGTCAATCGTCTTTTTGTTATCTTTTTCCTCCTCTTCCTCTTTTATAGAATTAACTACAAATTATATTACAGTATTAATATGAAAATAATTATATTAAATTAACTTAAAGGTTTATTAATTAGAATGTATTAATTAAAGGTTTATTAATTAAAATTTATTAATTAAAGGTTTATTGCAATATTCATACCTTTTATTTCTTCAATTTTAGGTTTTTTATTAGGCCTATCTTCCTCTCCACTACTATCGCTACTATCATCTGTACGTCGAGATTCACTCTTAACAGTTGCATTGGCAGATGCACTTGCATCTGGTGGATTAGCTACCATTTTATCAACATCTATTCTGCCAATCAGATCGTCTGGTCGTTCCCAAACTGAGATCCTTGAAGATGGATTGTAGAAAAATACTCGTCCGTCACCCGTCCATACGACACACCTATCATATCACAACAAAAAAGATTTAATTATTACACGCAAGCGTAAATTTCTTTTGTAATTTATGAGAATAATTATGTTTCTAAACTGAAGCTTTAATATACATTGTTAGAGAAAATTTGCTTACCAAGGGGTACCAGGAACTGGAGTACTAGACACTGGTCTTGACTTGTCCTGGGGTTTGTTTGCTTCTTTAGCACCCGCTTCATCTTTTTTCGCTTTAGCAGTATCTGCTCCCTCTGTTGCACTAGTACCATTTTCGGCACTCGAGGATTTCGTTTCAGCTTTCGTGGGCGCCACTCCATCACCGCTACCACTAGACGCAGTAGTAGTTGCTGCTGTTGTCGTTGTTGTTGCCGGAATAGTAGCAGAAGCTGCTGACGACGCTGCTGCCGCTTCTTCATTTTTTTGTCGTATAACTGCGGCTTTAGCAGCTAAAATATATTACAGAAATTTTTACAACCTCATAACATTATTTAAGGAATTATTTTACATTTCAATCTCTGACGCACCTTCAAAATCTTTTAAGGCTTGCGGCCTCTCCCAGACAGATTCTCCAGCCTTGCTATTGTAGAAATACGAACGACCATCGGGTGCACGATGCTCAGTCCACATCATGGCATTTGCAACAATTTCGGAATCAATTTGAGCAACTATATTAGGATCTTCGTTTGGCATTGAATTAGGAGGTACCATTGGCTGTTGCATAGCATGTGGCATTTGAGGAAGGGCTACAAGTATCAATGTAAATTGTGAAAATTTGTATAAACTTCATTTAGTATTAAAAAATGTAAGAAATTTATACTTACGCCAACCACCTTGTGCAGGAGGAGCATAACCTGCACCAAAAGGCTGAAAACTAGGTGGAGGAATCCCGAAAGGCGCTCCGCCAGGTGCTCCAAACGGAGCAGGCATACCGGCACCATATTGCGTTGGCATCCTATGCTGCATAGGTATCATGGGTGGTGCCATCATTGTATTTGAGTTCATGGCTGGTGTGTTTACAATTGGCGCAGAAGGTGTGACAGATGCTACAGCGACACTGGTACCTAAAATAATTTTTTATGATTATTTATTAGAAAAATTTTAAAGTGTAACAATCTCTTGTCTAGAGAAGAATTTTTCGAAATTACCATTTGTCTGTTGAGCCTGTCCCATCTGCTGCGCTGTTGTATCAGATGATGAGTTTGAGGTATCCATAGGCTCAGCCGATCCAACTGGAGGACCAGTAGTGATAGCAGTACCTGGAGGAGCTGTACTTACTTGACTTGAATCTGGCTCATTGGCATTTGTTGTAGCAGTAGGGGCAGAAGAGGGCGTCTCACTACCTTGTTGCATCCTTACCTCACCACTATTACCGCTTCCTTGTGGCTGCTGTTGTGGTGGTTGTTGTTGTTGTGGTTGTTGTTGTTGTGGTGGTGGTTGTTGTTGTTGTTGTGCTTGCTGTGGTTGTTGTTGTTGTTGTTGTTGTTGCTGGGGCTGTTGTTGTTGTTGAGGCTGCTGCTGTGGTTGTTGACCCATTGCTGGATTTGGTGAAGCAGCTGCACCAGCTCCTGCCTGCTTTGATGCCCCATGTACCAATTGCTCCAACTGAATGTTTCAAATTTAATTAACATATATTGTCTTTTTGCAAAACTTAGAAATTGTTACTTTTTATTATTTCGTGAACTCACCTGATCTTGTACCATCACTTTTACATTTGGTCCTTCTGGTTTGGTCCATGTAGTTTCTCGAGATCTAATGTTATAATAATAACATTTTCCATCCTGTGTTTTTGTCTCCACCCATACCTCCCCATTGAGGTCAAGTCCTGGAATGTTGTTTTGTTGCTGCATCTGTTGATGTTGAGGTTGTTGTTGACCTGGAATCTATAAGAAAAATATATTTATTACAAATAAATACATACGAATTTCTAAGTATGATGAAAGAAAAAACTTACGTTGTTCATATTGGGTGGTCCCATTCCGGGTCCTGGTGGTCCATAGGGCCCTGGACCTCCACTGCCCATGGGACCATTCATCATATGTGGTGGTGGCTATATAATACAATACAACTGATTTATCCCAAATCAATGCCTTAAAATAATTTATATAAAATATAATTACCATGCCACCAGGTGGATGACCCATCATGTTTGGAGGTCCCATCATATTTGGTGGTGGTGGTCCCATTGGACCCCAGCTAGGATCGAATGGTGGTGGTCCTCGATATCGTGGTCCTGAAGGCCCTCCAGGAGGACAATTTGGTGGTGGTCTAGGTGGTGGTGGTCCTTCGTAAGGATATCCATTATTGGCTCCTCTATACATTGGTCCGCCTCTGGGTCCGAAACCCCCTCGACCTCTGAACCTGGGCGGCCCTCCCCTTTGAGGATAATCAAATCCTCCTCGGCCACCTCCTCCTCGTCCCCTTAAATCGTTATCGCTTATTGTAGCGAATAAATATTATAAGATATTGTTGCCATTTGGGATCATATAGTCATACATTAGAATACAGAGTCAAAAAGATAGAATTACAAAAGTAACAGCATTTGAGCGGTATTTCCAATTGAGATTCAAGTGTGTTTGTCAATAATCTCCCCTCACGAGTTCTCCATTCTCTGCATGTTATGCCATGAAAATCTCGGTCGAAACAAATGAACGCGCTAATAGCGACAGTCGCTTACGACTCGAGACCTTTCTATAGACTTTCGCACCAAACAGAAGCAGAAAATGAGGTTCAATAACCAAAATTTACCAGAGCTATTATGAATATAAAACATCGCGAGCGACGCTATAAGTATATAATGAACCAACGGCAAGCCAATCCCCAAATATAAAATGCAAGGTTAAGAAGTCGGAAGAGTCCCCTTACCTGAATCCGCCGCGTCCGCGGGGCGCGAAGTGCCGGTACTCGTCGCCCCCGCCGCCGCCGCCGCCGCCCTCGTAGTAGTAGTCCTCCGTCTCCTCCATACCGACATCGTGCTCGATGCCGTGCTCCTGCTGCTGCTGCTGCTGTTCCCCGCCGCCGCCGCCGCCGCCGCCGGGGTTCTCCTGAACGGCGATGCCCTGCTCGCCGTTCCCCTCCATCATAATATTACCTCGCCTGTTCTCCTCTGTGCTTCACCGATGCAGTCCTCTCCTGCGGTCTCCTGGGAAGTGTGTAATACCCTCCTGCCTCGCTCACTCTTGCTTGCTTCTCTGTCCCGTTCTCTCTTCGAGCATCGACTCAAAACATCGTAGTAGCCGTCGACTCCATCATGAACTCTCTCCGCTCGGCTTACTAGGCACGCGCGCGCGCGGTGCTGCTGCTGTGGCGGTGTAAAGCGGGCGCAGAGTCGGACAAGCGAAGCCAGCTCTAGCGCTCTCTTCTTTCTCTCTCGCTCGTAGCCGTCGGCGGTTATAATCATAACCGACGCTACGACTTGTCGCGAGAGATGCGGTTTTCCGAAGGTTTCCTCGGATTATCCGCGAATACGAGGCTTTTCCGCCGTTGCGTGTACAGCATGCACGCACACGCGAGGCAACGCGAAATCCTCAACTTGAGGGAATGACGACGAATGACGACGACACAATCGCGATGACGACACACGCGCGCATGCACGGCGGCTAGTTGGCGCTGCTGTCGCCTGACTGCAATATCATTATGGCGGCCCCGCTTGGCCCAAGCGAGCCAAGCCTGCGCGATGCGGACTTCTTTCTCATGGGGAAAGAGAGGACCCCATAGGTGTATATACCTATAATATCGCGCATTGCGGCAGTAGGTGAGTTTGTGTGGGCGCACACAAAATGCGGCTGGCTGCGGGGTTATTGATGTTTAACGGATTTGTTTGTTTCGATCTGGGAATTGGGTTGTCTGTTTTTGTTTTCTAAAGAAATCTTAAATACCTAGAGGTTTTCGAGAAAATTAAATTTCCGTAATATTTGGATATATGTATCTGTGGCTTCGAGGCATAACGACATAAGTCCACTTTTTACGTTTCTGAGAAAAATTGGTTTCAATATTCAAACTTATTCGTAAGCTCGGAATCAACGAGTTAGCACGCGATACTGTACTAATCAATTAACACATTTAAAACAAATATTTACACGGTGGTATGACCAGGTTATGCATTTTCTCCT
>JAPYZP010004972.1:0-15055 GCA_030522985.1 Torymus sinensis
TTGTGATTACCGTTTGTATTTATGGGGTTTTCGTCGGGAATAAATAGTGGTTTAAGAATTTCGGAGTTTTTTTTTTGCTTCCACGGGTTGTTGAGAGGTTGTTGCAGAATAACGTGGAATTATTGGAGCTATAGAGTTTTTTTTAGGTGCGATATAATTGCATTTTCTGCAACGCGAGCTGGAAACCAGTTCTGAAATACTGATAGTCAGGTAAAATACAAAAATAAAGTAATAACTAGTTAAAGGAATCAAACGAATAAGAGTACTCTGAAAAGATCCTATTAAAATTATTTATGCTAAAATTTATTATTAATAGAAAAAAAAGTTTATTTATGATAAATCAAAAGTTAATATTGCAGAAATATACATTTTTTTATACATATTTTAAATCGATACTTTGAAGTATACATAATATGTTAGCCAGAGTCAGTAAAATGGCACAACAAAAAACTGTAATATTCACAATCATTTCACTTATTATGACAAATAACGTAATAGATAATAAGGTTTATTCAAGTCTCGCACATCCGAAATTCCACATTACAACATCCAACAAAACTCCAATCACCCTAAAAGCGTCATTACAACCTCTAAACCACCAGTGCCACCACAGTATTTGAACCCTCTTTAACTTCTCGAAACCAAACCCAAAAAAAAACCCGCTGCCAATTCATTGGCACTTAGCTTCCTCAAACTAATTTATCGATTCCTTTTATTAAATTGAAATTCCAAAAATAAATCGAGAACAAATGAAGATAATATTTTGAAATTTTATCTACATGGTGTACTAAGTAAGTGTAATAAGTGGTTAAAATTTGAAGTTGATGAATAAAATATTTTTAGAAATAAATTATAAAATTATAAATCATATTTTCATCAATAACAAATGACAGACTAAAGATAATTTAAATTTTCAAAAAAGAAAATGTAGGTAATTTAAAGACCATTCAATAAAAATTTATAATGTTAAGTAATAATAACCGTAACACATGCAAAAATCGAAAAAACTAAACATTCAAAATCGTTTTTTGGTTATAACAACACACACACACACACACACACGCGCGCGCGCGCGCGCGCGCACAGACACACAAATGTCTTAAAACATGTTTTTAAACATTTTTTGTCTCAAAAATTTTTTTCATCAATACAAAGCTTCCTCTTTGAGGGAGCAAAAGAAAAAAAAATCACAAAACTCCCTAGCCAGTCCTAGCCGCCGCCGCGCCATTAATACATTTACAGGCCGAAGCGCAGAAACTAAACTGCGCGGCGCTCGTCGTCGCGTCGGTCCTTGTTAGCAAAGCGTAAAGTGTACAGCGCTCCGCCGCCGCCACCGCTTTTTATACTACCGCCGGCGCTCCCTGGAAAAGGGAAGCCGCGCGTGCATGTACGCGTCGCGTCGTCGCTTTTTCCCGGCGCATCGCCGGGGCGATTTTTTTAGGGAGTCGAAATTTCCGTTCGCTATAAGTGCAAAGGAGGGAAGGATGAATCCCGCGTTCTGCCACGAGCGAGAATTTAATCGTTTTCTGCATATACAGAGGAGAGAGACAGAGAGTCGTCTAGCAGCGCGCGCCCCTATTTTGATGAAGATAAATATCTGGAAGGGGGTGGTGGAGAGGGAGTGGCGGAGTGGTTTGCCCGCAATTATCGTGATTATGGTGCCAGTGTAAAGAGTTGGTTTTTGCAGCGTTATTCGCGTTGATTAAATAACGTTATGGACAGGGAGAAGCCGGTTGTTTTAGTTCGGGAGATGTAAACATTTAGAAAGTCAAAGGAAAATGTACTTTGACTATAACTGGATGAAGAGAATGTATCCTATAGTGATAGTAATAGTAATAGTAATAGTCATTTATTGTTAATATTATAGATTTACAAACAGTAATATAATAACAGTAAGTAATAAAACGCGTTTAAATACTAAAATTCAGATTCAAATATACACATATGGTCAACTAGTTCTCTTAAGTCTAAGCAAAAATAAATCAATGTAGTGATACCACAGTCTTTTCTTAAAACTATAATAATACTGAATAGTAAGTCAAACGTTAAAATTAATGATATCACCCATAATAGCTAGAAAAGATTAGTTGAATACTGTATATTACACTCAAAAATTTGAAACTTTTTATGTAGCACATTAAATAAGAAAAAGTTTATAAATTGTGAGTAGAATTACGTAGAATTTTTACAAACTGATCTAAAATATTTTTGTCTTCGATAGTTCAAAAACAATCCTTCATTTTATGCAAAACGCGTACTCGGCAAAACCTATTTTTTATAGTAAAGGCTAAAAAGTATTTTTAATCTATTACCTTCAAGAAAATATTTTTTTTTTGATGGTTGAATGTCACAGAAAAAATCTATGGATGTTTAAAGAGTGAAACAAGTAAAAAAATCAAATTTTTTTGGTTATTTTTTGGCACATCTAATATGAATGTAGTCATGTTATAGCTAATGTCATTTCACAAAATGGTATAGGCTAGATAGACTGTTGCTTTTTCTATAAAATATCGACTATGCAATAGAATTCCATCCCAGAAAGTATGAAATTGCTTTGAATTGTAGTTAGGACATAAGTATATCGTATTCGTTGTTAATAACTGTTACGCCTGTCAAATACTTGCTGATGCTAAAAGTGTTTTGAAGATATACGTTTTGAAGATATTGTATAATGAATGTAATATTATCATACACATGCAAAAAATATCTTTTAGGTTTTAGATTGATCGATGAACAAATTTTTGAGTTAAATCATAAAAATTGAAGATTTATGAAAAAATTCAATTTTTTCAAATTTTCAATTCATTCTCACTTTTGAACAATTGAATATTTTACTCTAAAACTTCAGGGTTGTGTTTTGGGACTAATTTGGAACCAGTAAAAACATTTTGAGCAGTTTCAAAAATTTGACCTACAACAGTTGACATGAAGTTACCCATATAAATATAGTAACCCATGTTAAATCATATATCTGTGTGCTGTTCCTTTTTCTGTCTAATGGGCCTTAAAATACATAAAATATCACCCACGCAAATAGATACATTCATACAAATAAAAACCGTGTGAATGGGGGGACTCATGCAGTAATTTAACATACAGAACTGAGCAATGGAAGGTTTCGAAACTGAACAGGCAGGAAATTCCAGAGGTGCGCACATTATATACTGAAATCTTATGATATTTAACACTAAAATACTGTTCAAATTCAATAAGTATTGACACGTATATAAAATATTTATTTAATAAAAAAAAAATTTTAAAGAGTTTGGTAAATCTTAATCTAAGAAAACTATTGCTTGATAAAAGAACATTTCCCTTTGCTATAGTAAACATCACATCAGTACTACAACCAAACAACCAAAAAAAAAATATACTTTCACGCCTCAGCAATTCGAATTCATTTCATAACCACAAAGCGCCCACTCCCTATAGCAACTCCTATCCACCTTCCTCCCTACCACCCTATAACCCACTCCCCCGAACTACACACACCCACACACGCACATGATCCGTCAAAGTCGAAACTATCCGCTCGGCAGCCCACACACTATATATAGCAAAAAAAAACGAGAGCCTGTACGCGCGCGGCATAGCAGCAGCAGCAGCAACAGTAGCGGCCAAAGCGAATCCAGCGAAATTTAGTTTAGCCGTATTACAACCGGCCGTCCGGAACAACACAACGGCCGAGCGAGCGTCCGTCAGGCGCGCAAAGCGCGCGCTTGCGAAATAGCGTCAATCATCCACAGAAGAGGCGAAATACACGCGCACACGTATATATGTATGTATATACATGTACACTTTGGATTTTGGCGGTAAACAAACTCGCCTGTGTGTGTGTGAGCGTGCGCGTGTTTGTTTGAGTGTGTATGTGTATACCGTCACGAAGGATTTCGGAGGGATAGTGAACCTTTTTTACGCACCACGTGGATGTTATATAGGTGGGGCCGTAAAAGTGGAAGAGGGTGAGGGGGAGAGCCAAGAAGATGGGGATAGAGTGGGGATATATTGGGTTCTTGTTTGATTTGAAGACGCTGGGGGGAGACGACGACAATGTATTGTGAATCGGGGGTCGTTTTTACGGCTGGAAAAGCACCGGCAAAGTTGCAGGACGTAAAATTTTTAGATACTTGGCGGGAATGGAGATATGCTTGCGAGGCGCGAGTGTGGTGTCAGTTTTTTTTTCTTTCGGATTATCTGATGGATTGCTTCTGTGATAGTTGAGGATTTTTGTGCACAATTTACCATTTTTGTACATCAAATTAGTAATTAAACTGATTTAGTTGAATCGAGGGTGCGGCTAGAAAAAGGTCACATGACTCATTTAAATTGTACAGAAGTTGTGCACCTTTTCCAACCGTACCCTCAATTGATGATTTCATCATTTATTTCGGCTAATCTAAAAATTGTAATTCGTGAGACGTTCGTAGCAATATTAAGTGGAAGGACATGGACTCAACGAACGATTCTTAGGCAAAAATTATTTACTGCAATAAATAATAAATTTTTTCCAAAACAAAAGGTCCATTTCTTTCCACGTTAATCTAAAAATGGCAAACATCTTTTATGCACTATATGAAAGTTCGGAATTTTTAATAAGTACTGATTCTTTGAATTTACTTTATTAAAGTATTCTTACATTATAGAGATTTACATTATTACTGAACCGCGAATAAAAAAAATACGGTACTGCATACGCGAAATATTTATACTCTTCTGTCATAATTAGGTCAATTTAAATACATATAATTACATATATATTCAAGACAAAAACATTCACTGTAACGTTCTCTAAAGATACTTCATTATTCGATTCGCCCATCATGAATTGGCTCCTACCTAATGTATATTGCCATTACACACGCAGCCAACAAATGAATAATAATTTTCAATCAACTATTGTTTATCATGTCTAAATTATGTTATGATTAAATCAGTTAATAAATAAATTAAATTCACAATATTCATCATCACAACTCATCCCGCACCCTGAAAACAAATAACAATAAAGCGGCTATAAATAACATGGAGCACACGCGTTCATTAGACGCACTGAACTACTTAAAAGAAGGTATTAATAAATATTACACAACGAGTCTCCTCGCTCTCTCTCTCTCCCCCGCGCTCTGCAAAGATAAGAAAATCGATACACGGACTTTATTTACAGGCACGATACATCAGGTTCACGTCAGCTTACTTTCTAATTTTAAATCAAGACCATAACTCTGCGGAGTTGTGCGCGCGCGGCTAATTAACCCGTTTACTTCTGCTACAGCCTCTTAAATTAAAGCCCTTTCGTCCCGTTCGCGAGATAATTTATTAACGCAAGCGCCCACAAAACATCTTCAATACTTCGGGTATAATTGAATGGAGAATAATATATAACTAGGGTAGAAGTGTAGCGGGAGGGGGGGATAAATTAAATGAATGCGAGGTGATGTACGTCGAGATTTAAATCACTGGAAAAAGTTGTTGAAGCTTTGAGTTAATTGATGGATAAAAGATCTTAACCATGTTCTTATGATAAAAGTGGTAAACTGAAATAGAGAATTGAATATTTATAATGTACTAAGTTCGTATAATACTGGATGCAAGAAAGATTACTTGAGACCTAATACTAGAATAGTACACTACGCAATTAGTGCGCGAAGCAGGTGATTCTCGCACGAATCGAGTTGCACGCACTGAGTGCGCATAAATCTATAGCGCTTTTGCATACGGAAAACCATCACACGAATTAAAAAAATCAAATCACTACCGCTTTGTTTGACTAAAAAAAAATATCCAATCACTGTTAATAATACTTCAATCCAATGCTCGTATAATCATTCTAGACGTCTATATTCACTTCCACAAATCCAATCAACTAATAACCACGTAACTGCACCCCACCACAACAAGACTGCATCCTCTCAACTCCCCGAAATCTCGCATTCGATTCACCTCGCACCTCATCAACGCTCACGCGAGGTTAAACGCAAAATCTCACCTCCTCTCTTCCTCCTCTTCCTCCCTTTCAGCCACGTAAGAAGCTTTTCATCCGGCTAATGCGATTCGCAAAGTCACACACACACACAATCCTCGCCTTTTACCAAAGTAGCTTTGCGCGACCGGAAATCCCGTCGCCCTTACTCGACGCACGTATATATACATTCTCAAAAGTTCGCGCGCCAAGTTTCGCGCGACTTCCGCGCACGCGAGAGAGTGCGAGAGAGAGAGAGAGAGACAGAGAGACAGAGAGAGAGAGAGAGAGAAGGAAAAAGGAGAAACTGTCGCATGCGCGACGCGCGGTATTAATCCGGCTAAAAGCCCGCTTTTTATGCTTCCCCGTATCTTTTTCGCGCGCGCGAGCAGAGCATGTGGAGCTTTTTTTTCTATATTGTTGAATGGAAGGGAAGTATTATTGCCCGCTCTGTGTCTGTGTGTGCGTTAATACAAAAGGGAAGTGGTATTGTTGCTGGTGCAATCAATAGATATTTGGTGAATTATCTCATTTTGTTTAAAGAACAGAACATGGGGCTGTTTGGTTTATGCAGTATTCGGTTAATTGTAATTAGTGCAGTTATGGTTAAATAAATAAACGAATATGTCTTTGTTTTATGTTACTATTATTAATGGTTCTTTGAAAACAATGTTTAATAATTTATTGCATCCGTTTCATGTTACATCAATAACAAATATAACAATTACAGTTATTCCGGTAAATGATATGACGCACTAAATAAATGTATGATTTTTCAGACAGACATATTTGAACAAGATGAAAGAGAATAATTGTTATCATTAATAAATTACGAAAAGGATCAATGTTGGTATTAACACAGCTTTTCAATACACACAATCTATAATAATCACGGTTTTTAAGGTGTCTTCACCGCGTTAATTGGGAAGGTTAATAACATTCTTTTACAATCCTTTGTTCACATGGTTTAATGAAAAAAACGATATCACATGACAATATGATTCATAAAGTAACAAAAAAAGTTTTTTTCAACGAAAATTCAATATTGCAACAGTAGATATCGCCAATTAAAAAAAAATTTAACTATCAATGATAATTTTTTTTATTTTTGATCCGATTCAAAATTGGAAGGGCTCATTTTGTTCCTTGTACAATTTCATAGCGAGTCAACAATATCAAAATTGAAAAATTTTCAAAATCTGCAAAGATACAACTATTTGTTTAACTAAACTGTCTAAAAAGCATACACGAATCTATAAACAAGTGGATGTATCTTTGCAGGTTTTGATAATTGAAAAAAATTTTTTTTGTTACTTTATGAATCATATTATTATGTGCTCTCGTTTTTTTCATTATACCATGTGAACAAAGGATTGTAAAAAAATGTTATTAATCTTCCCAATTAACGCGGTGACACCAAAACTAGTTGAACAGTAATATTCCAAACATCAATTTTTATACTACAGAATTCCCTTTTACCGCTTCAAGTAATATTTTTCATAATTTTCAGAACCGAAACCTTTCCCCAAATCGAAAAGACTCTAAAATCTCTCTCCACATTCGATCCTCGCCGTCGTAATCGCCTCCACATCCACGGCAACCTTTCATTCGCGAAAAGTAGGGGGTTGTACGCGCGAACTTCGAACGAGCTCACCTCGCTGCAGGGTAATTACGAGATCGCGAGATTCAAAGCTTGCCAGGAGGGCGGGAAAGAGAGAGGGAAGATTCGAGGCTGTCGTGCAAGTCGGTCGTTCGATGGGGGTCAGCCCCGAATGAAGCGATTAAAAAGGTCGCGAGAGGCGTTTACGAGGTGTTTTACGATTGATTCGATGACACGTCCGGCTGATAGGGGGGCAGGCGGAGGGAATGTCGAAATGGCAAATTGACTCGTTAAAGCGCTCGTAAAATACCTCATAAATAGGTAATTATATGCGCGAGAGCGCGCGAGCTAATCAAACGTTTCGTCATTGCGTCAGTGTTTGCTGATTTGTTGCATTTAATTTTGCCGGTTTCTTTTTTTGTGAAGTGGTCGAAAAGGGGGATTATTCCAATTTACACGTAAACGTAGTTTTGAGGACTTTTATCGATTAATCGTTTGGGAAAAAAAATGAGAGACAGAAAATATATATATTATGCGGTTATCGTATACGCATTACTGATAATATTTAATCAGCTGCAGTAACGAATGCAGCAGATATAAAAGTGTCGAATGACACACATTTATCAATTTGCATGACTTCTAATCCAACCAATACGTTTTAAAAATGAATTCCATTAATCAACTGTCGTTCGATGCCACTTCATACCTTGCAAATTCAACATTCAGATTGACAACGGCAATTATTCAATTATTCCCTCCGGTAATCGTCAGAAAAAGAACGCCCACTTTTTTATCTCCGTCGCTAAACACTCCATCACGAATTCATTACCGACACTCGTTCGCTGGCTCGCGTCGCTTTCTCCGGTCGCTATATGCAGCTCGGCTACGATTTCGCAGATTACTCACTCACTCGCTCGCTCGCGCGCGCGTCTTTGATACGCGAGCGTATAGCTGCTGCTATGAGGCCAGAGGGCAACTGGAAGGGATTAGAAAGACATGACACAGAGAGAAAGAGAGACCGAGTCAGTCGCTTTATGACGACGACGACGACGTCGGCGACGAGTGGAAAACGGCGCGTTCTTAATGCATGCTGTACTTAAGGCTAATTGGGCCGAGAGCCCGTTAATGTTCCGGTACTTTGCACTCGGCGACTCATCTCATTCCGCGCGCAGCTTTCTTTCTCTGTCTCGCTCTCGCTCTCTCTCTCTCTCTCTCTCTCTCTCTCTTTTTGCAGAATGTGTATGTGTGCAGCTGCGCGCGGGAGAGATAGAGAGGCGCTTTTACTCGGCGCGCGCGCGCGTAATTTCTTATTCCGTTGGATGAGAAAGAGAGAGAGAGGGGGTGGAGGGTGAGAGGATGGGGGAACAATTATTGCGAACGGTTGGAAGCGCGACGCTAAATTCAATTGGCAAAAAAGGGGGGCTGTAATCGAGATGGAAGTGGCGATGTTTTAGTTCAGTTTTAACCTCATGTTCTTAGGCATGAGGAATTGTTAAAGCGATTTGCTGCTGGATTGTGCATGTTAATGTGATTTCGATGATTCTGCTGCATGATAAAAAAATACGAAGTTTATTACTTTTTGGTTCTACTCTTGTACATGTCGTAGATACTTGATTCAGCGGCACATCAGGAGAAAAAGTGACTCTACACCGATCAATAACATACGAATTTTTTTTGTCTACTTCATTATTCCTAAAAATAAACACACTCTTGTTCAAACGATAAAAAAAAACGATAAACCGCAAGAAACGTAATATCTACGAAATTATACAACTTCTCCTCAAACCTAAAAGCATATTTTAGCAAAGAAATCGCGAAATCGAATGAAACACTAAGGAGGACGCCAAAATCATGTTGGAAATTCAAAATATTCAAGGATATTCATCGCGGCGCCCGTGGAGAATGTTCCAAATACGCAACGGCATTATTCAAATTTCAATGATGTAATGCACGCGAAACGGCTACACCGCAGCGCAATGCCACAGCCGCCCCGCCACCACCTTTATCGTTAACATAACAAGAGCTAAGAAGATTCGAACTTGTTAGCGATATACATTCGCATTATACGCCGTAACTTCGCTACACAGCTACTAGAATTTTGAATTTATCGCTACTTCAAAGGCCGTATTCAATTTCTCGTGAATTCTCGTGCACAAAGTGCGAGCCAACTCAAAAAAGGCATTTATATTCGAGTTCGACGACCTTTCCAGCCCTCTTGAGCGCCTTGACAGCCTCGTCGTGGGTCGCCTCCCTGAGATCCTCCCCGTTCACCGCCAGAATGGCATCGCCCACGTACAGCTGCTCCGTCGCGTCGGCGGCCATGCCCTTGAATATCTTCGATATCAGAATGGGCATTTTGTTCTCCTTGCCACCTTTGATCGATATTCCCAGGCCGTTGTTGTCACTCTTCACCACGCGCACGGTTCGCTTCTGATTGGCCACGGAGTCCGGCACGTCGGGGTCACCGAGACTGTCGATGTTGTTGTTGTTGACGTTGCCGTTGAGGCCGTTGCCGGTGGCCGAGGTCGCGGAGCTGCTGCTGCCCGAGCTCTCGCAGCTCTCGTCGAGGCTGATGCTGAGGTAGTCGTCCTCGAGGGAGACGAAGACGCGGTACCACTGGCCGCGCACTTGGGTCTCCAGGACACCGGCACGGCCCGTCGAGGCCGAGGAGCCCGAGGCGCCGGTCGCAGCCGATGACGAGGACGAGGAGGACGTCGCCCCCGAGCCCAGACCCATCATCATGCTGGCCGCGTTGCTCGCGCCGCTCAATTCCACCATTTCGATTTCTTCGTAGCTGACGCGCTGGAATTGCAAAGGGAATAATGTGGTTAGGGATCGATGCTTTGTCATGTATTTCTTTGTGCTTAATAATTCTATGTTAAAACAGTTGCTTTCTTTTTTTCTCATATTTCACATTATTAATGTTTCTTGTTTATTTAGTATAAAATCAAAGAACATTATTAACGTTAATCCTGTTGTTAAACGTATCTTATCGTAAAATGTGTTTCAACGTTAATTTGTAAAGATGACGAAGACAAGTTATTCAGAGGAAAAAGTTAATGATATGCATAAGGTAAAAACTATTATAGAAGATACGTAAATGAATACAAATTAGTTTCTTGCAGGATTATATATCAAGAGTTGTCTTCCGACCTTTTTTTATAGTGTGAAACGTATGAGAAAACCAGTACATCGTAGACTAGTACAAATTATAGCGCACAAATCAGCAGCAAATTGTCAATAACTTTTTTTTTCAGCTGTGGTGTGCGCAACAAACTTAACGAAGTTTTACATAAAATTACTTTTTTTTTTCCTCTAGCTTATATACAAGGCTCTCTACATTCAGGGCGAAAATTTCAGCGCAAGTAATTCATGCCGGCACATTGTAAGAGGCATAAATAATAGAACCTAAGACGGCACTAATTGTGTTTTTAACTTCGATAACTGCCTATGAAAAAGTTTGGCAAAAGCGAAAAGCGCCCGGCCACAGTCTCTCGACTCAATGATAGAAGTTTGCGTTTGAATGCGAAACTTTCTCAACGCGCGCGGAGTCTTCAAGTTTTTTTTTTTTTTTTTTTCAAAAAAAAAAACTTACTAAAAACCTCGCGCCCTTTGCTATTCGACAAACTTCTGGCTAATGGTTGAATTACTGGTTTTCCTCGTAAAAAATTCCTTCAATTTATACCTCGAGAATAAATTCCAGCTAATTATACAGTAATACGTATATATTATACACAAGCAACATCGATATACACTGCCATGCAAAGCGTATGATATCGCGCAAAAACTAACATCCACACTGAAATTAAACGCGCACGGAGCAACTGTATAATAAATTAATTACGCCGCGCGTGCGCGCGGTTCTCTCCTGACATCGCAAAAAGCAATTCGAATTGGAAATTTATAAGCGCATTCTTAAGCCGTTTCCGCTTTTTGCGCTGAACCGCAATAAAACTCGCGCGCTCGCCGCCGATAAATTATTCATTAATAACCCATCAGCCATGCTTTTTCCTTCTCCCTCGCGTATACTTATGTACGACAGGTTTCCTCTACCCCCCTCGTCGTTTATTCTTATTTTTATCCGGAGTACGCGTTTTCTATATCTGAATCCCGCCGCCCCATTCAACCGACGATCGCTCTAATTCGACCATTCAATGGCCCCAGACGCGCCTTTCATCTCCGATATAAGGTAATTTTGGGTAATTTGGTCACCTTAAGCGGAATATTTTCTTTCTCCATCTGTAAATGCATTGGGACAAAATTGTAAATAAGGATTTACGTAAATAAGTATACTAAATATACTACCAAGAAGAAACACGCCAAATGTGGTATTCGCTTTGCTGGGTACAAAAGTGTAAAATGAGTGTTTTGGCAAAATTAGCTAACACGTTACCTAGTTTGGCCAATACTTTATTTAATTATTAACCCCTATGAATAATTCTTAATATAAAGGCAATATGGGAATTCATTTATCATTATAATGCATTCTATAAATGATTTTAGAATTCTATACGGAAGTCTCCGTATAAGCTAAACGAAAATTTGTTTTCATCAATGAAATTGATTATTGCTAATCATATTTTAAAGTTTCTTCTCTGAAAACAGACACATAAATGACTTTGTGAACGTAATACGAATTTCCCACCTTCTCATACTTATTGGTTCACATTTTCTTTACAGATTGGCCGAATTAGGTGAATTACAAATGTGAAAGTATTTTCCTTCTACAAAATACAAAAAAAAATTATTTTTAATATTATTTCCATACTAATATCACTTTCAATTAAGTTTTTTAGCTTATACTTCGACTATAATCGAAATACTTGCTTTCTTGACTTTATAAGACGCCCGACTCGTTGAAATTCGATAATAGAAACTTGCATAATAATGTAGTGGTCATTTTTAAACAATTAAAAACTATTCATTTTTCATATTTGGAAGCTGGCGACATCGGTTATTTAAGCTTAAGGATTAGTGAAGATATCGAACTAGAAAAATGGCCGAATTAGCGAAGTGGCCAAATTACCCCGAGTTACCTTATAATTCATGAAAAGACGGTACCGCGACGAAATTTCTTGCGCGCGTGCGTCTCTTCGATATATGGAGAGAGTGAGAGCGGGACAGGTAAAAGCCTCTCAAGGACGTTGGAATTCCGAGAGATGTAGATGGTGTGTTCGTAGATAATGGCGCTTTTTTTTCTTATTCCGGTTTGCAGAGGTGACGGGGGCCGATCGTGGCAGCAGCAGCGGCGGCGATGCTATCACCGGGCAGTCGCGCTTGTGTAATGCTCGATTTTCATAATTCACGGAGGATGAGAGTATATGGCGCGATCTTACGTCACGTCGCGAAGGTTGCATTCGGCTGAGACACGTACGATGTGACGACATTTGCAACAGGCGGCGCTGTTTTTTTTTTGTTTTTTCAAATTGCAGAAAGTTTTTTTGAGGTTGCGGTTGGCATTTTTTTAGCGACCAGCGATGTTGTATGTTAATACAAGAAGGTTTATTTTATATGTAAGTATAGCTGTCGCGTGTTATACGAGTTTTTGCCATTTAATTGTATATACACGCGACAGATCTTGTACGATGGGAATAATTTATTAGCTTACATACGCGAGTTTTCTATTTTGTACATAAAGTTGTTTATTCTCTCTTTTTTCCCAGTATTTAACCTTTATTATCGGCTTAGTTTAATAGCACCGCCACAGCTGGAACGATATTTGTTTCGTTCTTTTAGCGGGCCCCCCGCAAAGAATAGGAATTGCCGAGAGCTTATTACGTAGGGGGCTGTAGTACATTTGACCTACATATAAAATAGGAAATTTAATTAAGAAAATTTACAATGACACCGCACTATATACGTAATACAGCGTATACGATATTTTAAATTTTAATTACTAGAAATGGCATGTTTCTAACAGTGATAGAAGAAAGAGCATTTATTCTATTCGACAAAACACGGGCGTAATTACAGAAAAAAAAATTATAATAAGCTCTCCGAAACGACATTGTCACAATAAAATCGCGAGAGAGAGAAAATCCGTCACCGCGTTCCCGCAGCAAAAATTAAACTGCGAAATTTAATCAAGCCAGCCATAAAAGCCAAAACTTTTTCTCATTCCCCTCCCATCCATAAACAAAAGCCTCCCACCCCTGTCCTGCCCCAGAAACAACAACAACACCACCACCACACCGGGATGCAACCGCACCGAGCACGACGGAAACTCGTCAACAAGAGGAGGAGGAGGAGCGTCGTAAAAAAAAAAAAACAAAAAGAGAAAAGAAAACCGGGATCAGGAAACTCGAGTGCGTTCGTATATGCATATGTACACGGGGCACGCTGAAATATGCACCGCGCGAGAGCGCGCGACATTCGAGGCACGATTGCGAGCTCTTCGATTGTGTGCGTGCTCGCCCGAGCTACTTGTGCAACGTATAGGTATAGAGAGATATACACGCGCGCGCGGGGCAGCGAAAAAAACGGGTTTGCCGGAGGATGGCCGAGAGTATTTATTGGAGGCGATGGTCCGAGAGCTGTTAGGGATAATTTATGCGCGGACGGGTAATTATGCGTGCAAATGAGGAAACGAGGGATTGGGAAGTGAGGAGATTTATGGGTCCGAGTGCGCGCGAGCTGGGTTATTTGTATAAGTAAATTTCTTAAATTGCTGCTGCTCGCGGCCAAGGAAAATAGCTGCGGCCGCGCTAATTCTAAGGCTAATCTCGCCTAGATTTGTATAAGTAAATAATAATGTAAATTTAGCAATGGCCATCGGCATATCTCGATCCGAATTACTAACCGCGCTCATCGCATTAAATTAAATTACACCCATAGAGCTATAGCATTACGCAACGGGCGTCAATCAAAACCACCTCAAGACACACAGCCTGTCTTTAAAAACCACTCCTCGGGCGTACACCCATGCACGCGCGCATTACCGCACACCGCGCGGCCAGCTGATCGCGCCCGGAGGTATTCCGCGGACGTGTACACACACACACACACACATCATATATACCAGCGGTGTACTTAGATCGCGTGTCGTCGTATACGCCTGTGATGGCTTTCGAAACTTAAATAATCCGAATCGAGTTTCCGATACGCGAAAGCCGATATTTGACGAGGGCGCGTGGGAGGCTCGCGCGGGAAGAAAGAATGTTGCAACGGTTGTGCAGTAGCGATTGAATTTACCGGTGAGTGTGTTTGTTTTGATTTTAATAGACTTTTTTTTATATTGTGGGTATATTGTAACAATGGGTGTGGATGGAATATGTGTGCGCGTGTGTGTGTGTTCTTTAAATAGGGAATTTGTATTTGAATGTCGGGGAAATAAGGTGAAAGTGAAAGTTTAATTAATTATCTAACTTTTTCAGAGTCGGATTCTCACATAAATTTTAAGATTTTAAGCGATTAATAATGCAAATTACATGGAATATTACGACATTTCTTGATTAAGAATGAAAATTACTTGGTGATTCTATAAAAAATTGTTGCTG
>JAPYZP010004977.1:0-13094 GCA_030522985.1 Torymus sinensis
ATTTCTAATGATTTCCTTATTATATTCCCTATATAAGGCTAAATAAATAATTATATTATTGAGTAAAAAGTAAAGTTAGAAAAAATTATATGTGCATATACAACAAGCTTACAAGCATATCGGTGAGAAGCATTCTGTACTTCTAAGAATGTTTTTAAGGGTGTTGCACCTTCCGTTGCAAGGTAATAGGATGCAGCTGGTTGATTTGGTCCTTTAGGACGAAGTCTGTACATTGTATTGTGATATGTACGATTTTTGACTCCAGCTCGATCAATAGTAACTGTTTCTAATTGCTGTTGAAGAAAGATTAAGTTTAAAAATTAAAGATATTAGAACCATTAAAAATTTCAATGTGTGATTTGGATGACACCCAGCTGAATGGAATTTTGGTCTAGATTCTAATAGCTCTGCTGTTCGATTGATATGAGATGAAACATAAAACACTGACTTTTTACTATTGACAATGTGTTGAATTCTTACTGTACAAAACTTAAATTTTCATTTGCAGAGGAGTACAATTAAGTACTTAAAATATTACAATGCTAAAAAGCCAATATTTTCTGTTCTAGCTCACACTAATTTTAAACAATAAAACTAGTTATAAAAAATTACATAAAATCAGAAATTTATATTACCGCACTAGATTCTAACCACCCATCAGATATTTCTTTTAAATCTGGTGGAATATACGATGATGTTGGAATAAGTATAAAGAGCTTTTTTGCTGGTACAATAACATTTCCCTGTTTCGATTTATACGTTTCTATAGCATTGAATATACCTGTTTAAGAACAACTAAGTTATTTCAAGTGTTTAATGATGACTTTTTATACAAGAAAATCTGTAATAATATAACCTGCTCTTTCATTTCCTCCACTAGCTGGAAGAATGATTTTTAAATAACCATAAAAATAACTGCATGCCATAGCAGTTCCAGGGTCAAGGCCATCAGATGAAAATATATTTGTAACTTTTGTTACTCGACAATCAAACTAATAGAAATTTATAAATTGGATTACAAATAATAAAAGTAATTAATATGAAGTTTTATTACTTACAATATTAACTGTATATAATAATAGTAATGAAAAAGCAATTCCTAATAAACACGCTACAGGATTTGTTTGAATTATTTGTAGTACATTAAAGTTCATATTAACAACCACCATCTATAAAAGATAAAATAAATATAAATAATCCATGTAATATAAATATTAAAATATTATTATATTTACCATTGATGAAAGAAATGTCAATACTATAAGAACCCAAGATGGTGTATTAAAATTCAAAGAACTTATTAATAGAGCAAAATCGTTCTTGTAAACTGACTTAATATAAAAAAGTTCTCCAAAGAACAAAAAGACTTTGTAAATTATACAAATCGTTATTAAAAATGCTAAACATAAAGTTATTAGATGCCCTGAAAAATTTAAACAAGGTAAACAGGATCATAGCATATATAAATACTACAAAAAATGTTAATAAATTAAATATTTTTAATAACTCACACGTCTGTATAATTGTTTTTAGTAAATGTTTTCCATAAAATTCACGTATTAATACTAAAAATTATAAAAATTTTGCATAGATTAAGTGAAATATATCAAAAAGTTTATACATTTTAACTTATTTAATGAATAATGGGAAGTAGTATTTAATGATAATTTATTGAAATAATAATAATACAAATTCAATGAACAAATAATTTAATTTAATTTATATTATATCCATAATATCAGATTAAATAAAAATCCTATATACAAGTTATAATAATTAGATATAGAAATATATATTTATTCTCACAATTGGATTCACTATATAACAATATAGTATATTATGACACTGTTGTGGGAGGTGATTTTCTACCTTGCTCGAGGTTTTTCGCACGAGCGAAGCGAGTGAGAAAATCGAGCAAGATAAGAAAATGATAAAATCTATAATTGATAAGAAAAGACTGATATGAATTTCCTTTGTGATTCACACTGAACATGATTCAGTGTTGCATTTAGTGTTAAATAATATTCTACAAGTCTTATAATCAAACAAATAAATTAAAAAACCTAATAAATACTATAAAAATAAGTAGTACATATACTTACACATTAAAATTATTGTCATTATAGTAATATTGATAACCAGATACACTTTTATCATTTCAGAAGACATACTAAAAATTTGCAATCAAATTAGTATCAACTTAATTTTACGTAATGGATATTCAGAGACTGAAATTTTCAACTTACTTGACAAGTTGCTTTATTATAGGGTAATTAAAATTAGATTTACTCTGTTGATGTTTGAAACTATGTTTTTTTAATTCAATTTTAGAAACAAGCTATTCGCTGTTCTTATTTAAATCTCATTTTCAATTCAATTTTCATTTTATGCAGCAGCTATGGTACCAATAGTTTTTAATCATCATTATGAACATGCACACAAACCACAGTTACAGAATTTATGCTCAAAATGTATACATGTGCTTAGTAAGAGTATCTGGTGTTATCAACTTCTTCTTAGAATGCATACTTCGCACTTTGCACATTTTTAATATCAGGGTGCATTTTCACTATTCATACCCGAGCAGAAATAAATTTAAAGTTAAAATCAGGGCCTGTACAGGCCCCTGATTCACCTTTACAGGTCCGATCATCAGGAGGGCTTTCGATATTCAATATCTACAATTTCTAGGCAATATGTTACGCGGTCGCGGTGCAAAGCCAGGCTTGAACAGATAGCCTGGATTATTTTTTTATAGTTTTGTAGTTATTTGGCACATTGTCAATATACGGGGCTCTCCAATTTGGAAGTACCATCCGGATAATACTTTGAAAAAATAAGCATTTAAAAGGCAACCTGTTCAGGGCCTGTTTTGTACCGCATAACATACCTGGATACAACCATCCTGACCGTACCCTGTACGGGGCCTACACATTACTCCGGCAGGCGCAGGCCTGGATGAATTTCTACTCCCGGGTAATTTATTATTTGCTGCAATGAAATCGGTGCAAATACGCCTTTAAATGAATTATAATCTCAGGGATTCAAATTAAATTTAAAAGAAATTAATGATTTTTAAAGTTTATTATTTTTTATTTCTTTTATATTTACTATTACTGTTATAATCTACATTGCAATTGCATGCTGCCGCAGGCATGCATTTACTACCTATAGGATAGGTATACTCGTAGATAGTCGTAGACTACTAGACATCCCCGCTCACCGTTGATTGGTTGAGCTTTAAAAAACAACCAATCACTGGGGAAGTTTACGAGTAAACGCATACGGCATACCCTATACCTATACACCATGCAATATAATATATACCTATTGAAAGAGACACAGACGACAGACACTGAGACACGTGCGTTCGTTTACTGTTGAGGTTAAGTTTAAAGTGCCGCTTGGTAAATTGATTCAACATCAAAATGTTTTGTAATAAAATAAATTAAACTTATATTACTTATTTTCTAAAATAATTCTGCCATGTTACGAAAAATTGAATCTTATATAGATAGAAAAATCTTATAAAAAACTTTTATTTCTCAATTTTACTGATTAATTTTGTAAATAAATTTGTAAATTTTGATTTAAAAAATTTAAATTAAAAATGAAAGGCAAAATTCTTCATGTCGAAAAAATAAATATTGCTTTAAAAGATGAAGAATTTGATAATGGTGAAAAATATAAAAGCATAGTGGGAAAAAATACCAAAGATAACAAAAAGAAGAAGAAAAAGAGAAAACTTGAATCTAATGAATCAACTGCAGAATTCGAGAAAAAAATAAAAATTGAAGAAGTAAAAAGTACAATTGAAGAAAGTAATATCGGGATTGATAAAAAAGATGAGTATGAAACCTCAGATAATGAGGACATACAGGAAATTAAAATTTCAAAAGAAGAAAGTGACAAATTCAATGGAAAGTTTTTAAGAAATTCATTTAATTCAGCTGCTGGATTTAGTACACTCCAAAAATTTATAATGATATGTAACCAAAATGATAAAGATTTAGCTGCAGAATATATACAAGCAGGGGGGAGTGTACTTGAAATTCTTCGATTATTGGATGCATCAGAGAAAAAAAATATTCATAATGTAGCTACTGTATTTTCAGCAATGCACATAGTAATAATGAAGTAAGTGGTTGTTGAAAAACAATTTTTTTTTAAAGCAGTATTATAAATAATACTACTTTTAAAATAATTGTTAGTGTGTATAAGTAAATAATTATTAAAAACAATATTTTTAGAATTTTAGCCCAGTATCCTCAAAATCAGTCAAGTGCAGAAGAAGCATGTCGCCATTTAATTAACAGTCATCTTGCTTCAATTCATTCAATGCTCTCTAGTCAAGGGAAGGCTAAGCATCGAAAAATTGTTCTAAAACTTTTAGCTGCCATTGTTTCCTTAGGTGGATCATTACCACGTGAATTATTAAATCATCTATCTTTGCACTCGCAGCTTCTCGATATACTAGTGTCTCATTCGAGACCAACAGATCCTCAAAGTGTTAGAACATGTTTTATTCATTTTATACTAGCATTTCTTGTAGAGGGCAATGCATCAGATATAAGAGCTCTCTTAGAAAAAAGAGGAGTTCTTTCCAGTATCTTCTCTGGCTTGGTTTACGATTACTCTGATCTTGTTCAACTTGTATTGACAACTGTAAAAAAATATGTACTCGAAAATCCTGTTATTACTAAAACCATAAAGTTACATGTATTTTCTACTCCAGTTGTACAACAGATTGTTAATTTATATAATTGGAAAGGACCTAAAAATTGGCCAGGTCACAAAAAACAAAAATTATTATCAGAAAATATTGATTCTGAGCAGAAGAAGGTATAAATAAATTCTGATTTTCTAAAATTTTAAGTAACATACATATTTTCTTATTAACTGGAAAAATTTCAGGTAACAGTGAATGCTGTACACGAATTTCTTATAATTCTTTTGACTTCTAATCGACATGGCATTGCCTTTCATGATCGAAGTCTTGGATCAGATTCTGGTAAAAAACATAATCAATTGATTAGTACGATATTACAGAGTTTAGATAAACCTTGGGAACATGAAAAACCATCTGAGTTAGTAGTGAAAATACTAACAGCATGTCCAGATTTAATTAGATCACAATTGTCATACACAGAACCATTTTTAAATCCAAGAATTTCTAAAAAGTGGGTTGCTGTGATACAATTCATTAGAAAGGTAATCAATAATAAATTTTATTTACTTGTAAATTTATTTGTTGAAAATAATATCTAAGATTTCAATATGTGGTTAATTGACATTTTTATGTACTTCCAGATAATTAGTGATATTGATGTTGAAAGCTGCTTAAAGTTATGCTCCATAGATATGACTACACTGCAATTGGCAAATGCAGTTTTCAATTTAACAGTTCCAACAATAATTATTAAAAATGCAATTACTCCAGCTTTGTGTCATGAAAGTTCTTTTATTCACTGTGAAGTTATCAATCTTATATTAGCTATGATTAAAAAATTAGAAAATTTTATAAAAAGTTTTGAGAATTTGAAATTGAATGCTTCTGAAAGTTCTATTTTTAGGAATATCATACTAGAATCTCTCATTAAGGTAAACTCATGTAATGTACACTAATTAATTGATATTCTTTAATAAATTATTATTATTATTGTTATTATTATTATATTTTATTAAATTGTGTACTTTCTATTTTCCAGCATATGCCTAATTTTGAGACTATTTTACATGTGTGGACTCAGACTTTTGGTCCACATTTGGAAAAACAAATTTGTGATTTAAAAGAAAAAGATGATTTACATTTAAATATAAAAGATCACTTATCAGCAATATTGAATCTTCTTGAAGCTTACAGTGAAATTTGCCCAGAGATTTTATTAACATCAAATACTATAAATGCAAAAGCACAGCATACCTCATTACTCACAAGTCTTTGTGAGGTAAACAATATAAATGAGGAAGAATTGACAGCAATGAAAGTAAAGGCTATGAAAATTCTTTTGTGTTCCAATATATCAACTTTCTCACCAAATGAAGTAATTACAACTTCTTAATTGTAATATTTCGATATTTACGAAAAAATCCATTTTTTTATTCATTTTATTTTTATTATAGGAAATTTTCGGTGTGGCCCTATCATTTTTAATAACTAAAGTTGGATGTAAAGATATTTCTCTGGACGTGGACGTACGTCAAACAATTAATTTATTGCTAAATGGATGCGGTCTGTTTGAAGGATTTAACGATCAAATAGACATCTGGATTGACAGTGTTATTTATCTTGAAAATGATGAAGATAAATTAGAAGTAGCTAATTGGATTGCAAAAATTATAAATCGTGTTTCTAAGCATACTGAAAAATATCTATCATTAATACATAAAACTGAAGAAAATACAGGAGATGAAATTGTAGACATAAATAAATATGAAGATATTTTTAAAGGTATGTAGATATTGTGAACTGAAAAAATTAAATTTTATTTAATTCACTACCAGTAAGAAAATGTATATCAGAATGCGTGTATCAAAATTTTTTATTTTTTAGATTTAAGTGAAAGAAATATTGAAGATAAAAAACGTATAGCTCCAATGCTACCTGTTACTTCTATATCATTACTCTCCTATGCTGCAATAGAAAATATAAAAAAGAATTCTACAGATGCTTTAGCACATTATATATCAATTGTTCTAACACATACATTACATTGTCAAATATCAGCTGAAACCTTTATATCTTTGATTAAAGATTTGAATATTCCTGCACAGAAATATTTAAAAAGCTGGTCACATAACAATTTGCCGATTCCAATAAGAAAACCTTATCAACTAAAAAATATTTTCCGAACTGTTAGTAGAATTTTGTTAGATTCAAAGATAATCTGGAAAGTAAATGTAAAAGGGAAACAGCTATGTATAGAAGTTGATGATAACATAGATAATTACACACTAACAAATTTTGAAGTTAAAGCATTACTTAGAATGATAATGTTTTATTTATCACAATTATTAAAGAAACCAAATACAGAACAAGAAAGCACTTCTGGTTTAACACAATTTTTATTATCAATATTGAAAGTTGCTAAAGAAATGGAACTTGACTGTGAATACTTGTTGGCAGACTGTGCTAAATGGATTTTTAATCACCCAATTATGTTGCAACACTTTAAAGGAATTTACAAAAATAAAAATTCACCTGAATATATTATAACAACTATACTTATAGAAGTATGTACAGTATATTTTAACTTTGGGAAGCAGAATTTATTAGTGCATTTAATGCAACCGTATCAAGAAAAGTTCATGATGCAAATAAAATTGAATGTAAAGAAATATAAGAATACTGAAATGAAAAAGGAAATAAAAGCAGGAATAGAGTTAATTGAAATTTTACAGTTAAATATTGAAAAAGTGGCCGATGTTATATCTACTATTATGACTTTACCAAAAGAAAAATTTTTAACATTAGATAAATCTAAATTATCGATATGGGGAAACATAATTCCTAAATTATTAAACCAATTTTCTTCAGAAAAAAGTCAAAATAAATTAGATTCATTTGTAACAATAAAAGAAAACTTGTTAAAGAAATTATTTTATTATTTGATAGAATTTAAAATTACATATAAACAAAAAACAAATGTATGGGAACATAGCTTATATGAATATTTATTAAAGTTTCAACATAGTATTTCTGTTATTGATGAAAGTAAGTATTTACACATTTTTATTTTTATTTTTTTAGTGGAAAATATATTAATTACATAATTAAATATCATTTTTTATAGAAATATTTGGAACACTCATAAAATCTGAAATTACATTGGAAACTGTAAAAATTATTAATTTATTCACTACTAGAAGCCCAAAGTTCATTACAACATTTATTAAATGTGTAAACAATAATGAAGAAATTCTTCAACAAAATACTTTGGTTTTTTCAATTTTGTCAAGTAATCTTACACACAAATGGGATCAAGAATTTCTCGAAAAGATTTATAAACTTTACAAAAGTGATATTTTTCAATTCTTGACAAAACCGAAACTGGATGATTTTTCTTGGATTCGAGAAAATGTAGATGCCGTAGTACTTTTAATTGAGAAAACTTTTGGTAGGTCACATTTTTATTTAATAGTGATATTATATTACTTTGTATAAAACAATTTTTAAATATTCTACTTTCAGATGAAAATTTTTGTAAACAAACTTGTGAAACAATTTTGTCTAATGGAGATAAACTGGATACAGCTCAAGAAGAACATATAAAATTATTTCACATTATTTTTAAGAAATGTTTAGACATTAAACCAGATGCTTTAAAAGATTTTGTTCAAGTACTTTTACATATAACCGTGACAGCACTAAAAAAAGATTCCAAAAATATAATAAAATTAAACTTTTTCTGCAAGACATTAGTTGACTGTATAACTAATTTGAAAATAAACGATAACTTTACATTTGAAGAATTAAACAAGAATTATTCTTGGCCTCAATTCGCACGAATTAATTTAAAATCGGGTTTAAAAATAACAAAAGATAATAAAAATAAAACTTCTTTCTTATTGAAAGCTTTAGTGGTAGCTTGTGATGTTGCTTATAAAGATAATAGTAATGAAGAATACGTGAAAACTATTTTTGAAATGACTACGTCACATTCTGAATTTATAAATATTATGTTGAGTGGTGCAAGTATAAAAAGTAAGATAAAAACTATTTAGGTTAATGAAATGTTTAACTTCTAATATAACTATTCAAATATGTTGTTGCACAGGTGACCTTATCGAGCTATTGTGGACCTTAGTAAGAAAAAATCATGAAATAATGTTAGTTACTCATATCCCATTGTATCTGGCTTCCTATACTGGTACATTAACAATAAGTGATCAATTTATTCTGAAAGTAAGTAATTTTGATTTCATGAAGAAATAAATTTGCCAATATTTTATGTATAATAAACTGAGCCGATTTCTTCACTATAGATTCTCCAGCATTATGAGAGTAATGGGATAAAATTAGATAGCTACAAACCTTACCTGTGGGGAAGTGCTGCAGCTACTCATTACAGTGTCAAAGGTACAACTGATACAGCTTTATGGAGGCAGCCTTCAACATCACAAGTCTTAGACTTACTTGTCCCTGAAACAGTTGCTAATACAATAACAAATTTTCCTATTAAAAGGAATTGGAAGGTATGTTTTTGTAAACAATTTTACGAAATAGAAACAAAAAATATTAAATAATATTATTTTTTTAGTATGACTACACAAATGTGACAAGTGCTGTTGATCAAGTTTATGATCCTGCATTTTATTTACCGGTATTTACACATTTACTTGCAGAAAATAATATTATTGCTTGTCATAAAGTGATACACAGTGGTGCTTTAGCTTTGACAATAATAGCTTGTAGTAGTACTTGCGAACAAGTACGTTTAGCTGCTTTTACTATCATTTCAAGATTTTACTTTCATCTAGAAGCTACAAGGTTTGTCTTTAACAGCATATTATTTATTAGACACGTAGATAAATATTGGTTGATTCGATTTCTTTGGCTTACCATATCTATTTCAATTTTAGTTCGAAAGAAAAATTATTGTGGATACATTTCATAGATACTCTACGTAATGGCATAGTAAACACTGAATCTCCTCTAGAAAATGTTCAGTTAAATGGTTTTGTTGCAACGTTTTTAGCTCGAACTTGTTTGGTAATGATCCAGCCTTTAAATCCACTTTATGCACCTCTGCAAGCTTTTTTAATGGCTAAGCCAGCTCTTGATCTCAATACTATACCTGAACTATTGCAATTGTATCACAGTTCTGAAATTGAGCATTACGCTCACAGACATTGGATTCTGGAAGTTGTACGCGACGGACTAAGAAATGAACATGATATGGACGTCGTTTTGAAATGTGTTTTGTTTAAAATGATACTAAATTTTTACCACTCTACATTATCAGATAAAGTAACAAAGGTAAAATTTCTTCATTAAATTTTAAATACTATTTGAAATATAATTCATGTTACGTCTTGTTTTCAGAATTTGATTTTGCAAATAGTAAAATCAGCGACAAGACTGCCCAAACCATGTATGATACTAGTAAATGGATACGCAATATTGCCATGGTTAATCAGCGTTGCGGAAAGTCTTAATAGAGGCGACGTGGAATCAATAATCTGCATAGTTAATATCGTGAATAATATTTTAAATGTTTTACGCGAAATGAAATCGAAGGAAACGTATTATCATATAATGTTGGTAAAAGCGCTCCTTTGTCTAAAGGATTACTTTAATCAAAATTTGAAAGTAGAATACTACAAAACGTTTATTAATACCTTAAATAAAACAATCATAAATAACATTGTTTGTAATGTTCTTACGAAACATCACATAAAAGATTTAATAAATTTTTCGGAAGTATTGCTAGAAGATGTGAATGAATGCGAGATGATGCTGCAGTATGGTTGTAAATTTATTAAAATGAAATATTTTGATTCGGACAATGATTCGACGTTACGTGAAAGTTTATGTAAATTAATTATAACTTGGTGTAACTATAATAATCAAAATAAATAATTTTTATAACTTGTAAATAAAATACTGTAAAAATATCAATAAAACTGTTAATATTTTTTATTCAAGTGTTATTTATTTTTACGAAATTTCTCTCAGCATATTGTAGACAAAATATAGATCTCTTATTTACTTGCACTGTAGGTATAAAATACGTCGTTTTCTTACACAAAACAAAAAAGTTTAGAAAAGATAACCCCACAAACTTTGATATACAAATTATATAAGTATACTTTTTACATTAATAAATATCAAAATTTTCTATGTTAATTACACTATCTTTTTTAAAAAGAAACAGAAACAATATAAAAGTACGATAAAACTAAGAATAATTAACAATAAAAATTGTAGGGTGAAATAATTTGTTAATTTACTCATTTTCGCAGAATGAAAAAAATACAGTATGTATTTTCAAAAAATAAATTCGCTAAAAGAAGTCGCACAAAAAGTCTAGGAAAGTGTAACAGAAATGATCGCACAAATTCGATAAGAAGAATTTCACAGTTTTATGAACCTGTGGGAATTGAGCACATAAAACATCTAAAGTATTTGAAGCAACCTATTGATATCTGGTCCAAAGATCAATTAGTTTATTCTTGTGGAAATTATTTTAATAAACCTACTATTAACGTAGCTTATGACAGAAGACATTTGCAAGTTGGGCATTTTACACCGAAAAATAGAAAAGAGGCTTATTTGACTAATGAAAAAGTGTATCCAAATAATTGTTTTTATAATACTGTAAGTATGCAAACGGGAATTGATGCGAATACATTGCGACGAGCAGTGATTAGGAGAATGCGAAAGACTTCGAAAAGGAAAAGCTTTCAAAAATTATTTCGGATCTCAGGTGTGTTTAGTTACATTTATTAGTACATTATGTAACAAGGGGTGAAAGTAGTACATTTTTCCCGCGGCTGAGTTTACTGCCAGAGCGACAATATCTTTCGTGAGGGTTTCTATACTCGACCATGACCACCGTTTGACTCTAAAGAGCGGGGCCGTCACGTTTTTTTCGTGGATTTATTACAAAATAAATAGTATTATTATAAAAATTGTAAAAAAAATATAACAATTCTATGCAACTTTTGCCCCGATTTTCGGGGGCGAAAGGTGGTCATTTTGGCCGAGTGTGGAATAAAATTCATTATATAATTAAATATTATTTTCTCGATTGCACTTCATTCTCTCCTAAGTTTGTTATTTAGAACTATATAGATTATAGGACCTCCTAAAAGAATGTACGTTAACAAAAACAAAATTTATAGAAATTCTTGGCGGTGCGAGTTACGTCGGAAAATCGAAAAAGCAGGCCAAAAAAATCCTGGATTCGTCGCAGAATGGCCAGTCGTATCCCGACAAGCGGCCAGGTCATCCGCGGGGCCATGCCTCGCATCCAGAAGCCACCGGCTCCAAAGATTCAGTTGAAAAATATTCGATGTTCGGAATGAAAACTGGATTTCTGTCTCGTGCAGATCAGGATTGCGTGGCACATTTAGCTCTACAGTCAAATCAGGCTCAGGATAGCATGGACTTGTTGAATCAACGAGAAAAAGATGTGCAGGCCGTGCAAATAGCCAGCGAGACTTTAGATGCGGATCCCGACGATCTTCCGCAAGTGCAGGAGTGGAAGTACGGGGATAAAGTGGGTGAACCTGGCCGATTTAAGAAAGTTGTACTAGTGATGAAGCACTTTTACGACAAGTACAAAGAAGATTTCGCGGACGTATTTGTGCTAACCTTTTATCCACGATTTTACTGACTCTATATGGGGGTTACATAATTTATGAAAATTTGTAAGATTAGATAAATTGATTGATATGCCTGATATATTTATTTTGAATTTTATAAAGAAAAGATCAAACGTTATTTCATACCTTCATGTCTATTATACTATACATATATAATATTACCATTTATATTACTTTCATTATTATTACATATATTATGAGGAAATCCACAATTTGTCCACACTTAGATGGTTCAAATAATTAAAAAAAAAAAATTTGAAGGCACACCTCTGAAAAAAATATTTATCGTTTGTTAGGCTATAAAATATACGAAAAAACTTGTGAACATTAGAAAACTGTCTTATGACACGGTTTTAAAAAATACTGAATAATGGACAAAAATTAGTGACTGATGATTAACCAATAGCAAGCTATTGAAGTAGCCAACAAATATTCTACAAAAGAGTGATTAAAGTAGAAGGAAGAAGCTTTAATTTAAGCTAAAGATCGTTAAAATCGATCGATTCTACGCAAAGTTACGTGCATTTGAAAATCGCGAAAAATGACCAAAATTTTAAGAATTACGTGGATTAAATTAAAGCTTCTTCCTTCTACTTTAATCACTCTTTTGTAGAATATTTGTTGGCTACTTCAATAGCTTGTTATTGGTTAATCACCAGTAACTACTTTTTATCCATTTTTCGGTATTTTTTAAAACCGTGTGTGACGAGGAGCACGCCATCAGGCTGTGCCCTCGTCGAGTCGAGCCTCGTAGCGCCCGCTAT
>JAPYZP010004978.1:0-10247 GCA_030522985.1 Torymus sinensis
ATTAACAACGAGTATAACAACGATGTACATAATAACCACACTGTAAAAAACCCTGTGTAAATTTACAGAAAAGTTTAATATCATATTTTTCACCTAAAACGGTAAATTTGCTACTCAAAATTGAAAAATTACAAATTTCATGAGCATTTTACACCGTTTTTTGTTAAATCTCAACTCTAATTACAAGCACATTGTAAAATCGACACTTTCAAAGGAGGTTACTTCAATTTTACCTCCTTTGAGAGGAATAATTGTTTTACTATTTTGGACATGGTCAAAATATACTACCTTGAATTTACCTGATTCTTAGTAATCTTACCACTTTCAAAGGAGGTTACTTTGATTACCTATACTCTGAACGTAGTATTTTTACACAGATATCTTTTTTACAGTGGCAACCTCTTTCGTTCCCCCACCTGGCAGACATTATTTCCACGTATACCACGAGATCGCCGACAGTCCCGCAATCGAGACAGTAGCATACAGCCATACCCCGAACAATAAGGCAACGAGAGACACAGAGCGACGCGACTTTTAACCTCTCGCGGCCTCTCTCTCTTCCCTTCTCATGCAAAGGACACATCGCACAATGGACCACTCGCGGATGGAATTCCACATCCGTCGTATTATCCGGCGACGCGCGCGCGCGATCCATTGTCGTGGAGATGCCGAGTGAGCCCTTCTCCTCGCGCAAAGTGTACGTGACGCCGCGCATACGCCAATTACGCGCGCGGTCAGCACCGGCCAGTGGTATGTATACGGTTGAGGATTGATCGAGCCGAGGTATATAGTTCAAGAGATATGCGGCAGGGGGGGAAGCGAAGCGAACGGGTACAGCGTTGCGTTTTATGTGATGGTGCGCGCAGACGGTAGATAGGAAGGCTCCGGAAAGACGCTTGAAATTTATCATTCCGCTTCGTTAGGTCGACGATTGTACGTCGAGAACTGGTTCGAGGGGGATATATACGCGATATATATGTCGTGTGATTTGTGAGCACCTCTAGTTACCGATATATATTGCGGGGGTCGCGTGTGTTTTATTGGGTTTTCTCGTATATTACTCCTTTCTCGCGTGCCATTATGGTTCCGTCCAAGGGCCTAGTTCGAAAAGATTCGATGAAATAAGAGCGAAACATATTTAAAAGTTCGATATATTCCACTCTCCCAACCAATATATAATCATTTCACACAGCACTGTTTGTGACTTAAGCTAAAACACTTTTATCTCGGTGTACTTTAGCAGCACTATGTTGATTAACGACTGGGCGAGCAAGACAGAGAGAGAGAGAGAGAGAGAGCAAAAAGAAAAAGGAAAAACAAACACAACACCCTTTCTTTCTGTCTCTCCTTCGCTCGCGCGCGCGCTGGCGCAGTCCCTTAATTACACCAAACAGTCGGAGGCTAAAACCCCCGTCAGCACCTCGCGCGCGGCCCTCTTCACTCACACAAAAGGTCGCTCCAGTGTGCGCGCGCACTTATCGCTAAAAACTCGCATTGTGTGTCCGGTCTATGTGTATATATGTATGTCCCTTCGGCTCCAGGCCCTAAGCCCGACAATGGACGCGTCGACTGCTGCCAGCGGCAGCTAACGCTCGCAATAATCTTTATTACACCCGCGCGCGCACGCGCGAAAATATCGCGTCGCGCGCGCGCGCGGGGCCGAGCTTTTTCCCTGTCGCGTATATATAGGCGCTCTGGCTTTTATTGCGATCGTTCGTCTTCATCAAGCGGCGGCGATACGTGTCTGCGCGAGTGCATCGCCCACGCGGAAAGTTAACTCGCGCGCACCTGTGTGTGTGTGTGTGTGTGTGTATATGCAGGTGAGCCTATTTGTTTTCGTTTCAATGCTAATGGGGCTGGCCGCTACCGCGTAATCAAAGAACCTGCGAAAAGGTGCAGGTTCATTTCATTGTGATATATATATATACGAATAATACCCGTGTTTCGAACTTTTCTCGATGTCGAGAGAATTTGTCAGATTTTCAAATGTAACCGGGAACAGCGAAAGATATTTTTATACTCCCCGAGCTGCTCTGAAAAATACCATTTATTTTTCCAGAATTTGTTATTTGAAAAGAAAAGCGAATAACGCGGGGGGTAACAGCGAACGCCGATATTCAAAAAAAAGATACAGTTTCGTTAGTTTTCGTACAAAAAAACTTTGCCCTGAAAAAAAATACATCCAAAAACAACGATATCAAAATCTGCCCCTGCTGCGAAATCGATAATACACCTAGTATATACGTTGAAATACACCTCCGCCGAAGATTCCTTGCGCAGGGAAAAAAGTTCAAAAGTGACGGGGCCGATCTATCTCTCGGACGGCGCGCTGACAGTGACGGATTCGGCCACTTGTTACGGCGCGTAGATCACCCCCTCCCTCCTTGAGTTGTTGCATTTGCGAGAGGGAGAGGGCGGGGGAACTAATTGATCGGAGGCGGGTCACGATTTTTCTCTCGGTGCGCGCAGAGTTTGGGGAGGGCGATCGAGTGAATTAGCTGTTCGAAAAGGGCGCGTTTGGATGTAGGTGGAGGAGGTAGCAATTATGTATGCTTTACAGTCGAAATGAGAAACAATCGTGTTTTGGCCATGTACAATTGTATAAAATAAGGATTAAGCTAAAATTATGATTTTCATTAAAGTAAATGTTCGAAACTGCATGGAGTATTCAAAGGGAGTATATTTGAATTACAAATGGTATATTTACACTCGGAAAATAGAAATTTAATTTTCAATATTTAATATTAAAATTGTCATTTTATTCTCCAGTAAAACAATTTATTTTAATTAAATAAACGACTGATTTACATAACTTATATATTTCAGTACTGTTCTCTTTTCTGGAATGAAAATTATTTAATGGTAGTTACATGGTTCATTAAATTGAACTTCGTTTCAATTCCTTTCGAAAAAAGAATCATTTGAAGTGCAAAAAAGTGAATATCAATACAAACAAACATCACAGAGAGCAGCGGTTATCACCCTCATAAAATCAATAAACATAACCAGAAAGAACGGCTTCACACTGCAGCGTCTATTAGCGCGCGTATACAAATTACTCACCGCGGTCTCCCCTTTACACGCGCACGTGTGCGAGCGTGAACCGCGTCGGACTAACGATAATTGGCTGATTTATGTCGCGCGACGCGGTTAGCAAGTTATGAAATAAGGGTATCTGGAGCGTGGAAGAATCGATCGCGAGGCCGAGGACAAGAGAAAGGGGCGACGTGAAGGAAGAGAGAGAGGGGCTTTGAATGTGCCTCTCCTCGCCTGACTATTCCCGCGGTACTTCCACTGAATGGAGATGTCTACACACGATGACGTTTGCTTTCGATTGCGGCCCGCTGTGAGCCGCTTTCGCTCCATCTCTCGCCGCGCGAGCGCATTTAATTAGCTTTTTATTTGCGAGTGAGGGGAAAGATAGATAGAGTTCTTTTGTCCTCGCCGACGATTGAGAGCGTGTCGACGTGTATTCACGCGCACACACATACACACAGTTGTTCTAATTTCATTTGAAAGATGGACGATATAAACGCGGCGTAAGCGCTCTATATAAGCGACGTAAATTTCAGACGCGGCGAAATGATTTATATACAATGATGTCGTTAGTTTTTTTTTCATCAGGAACGACTGGCTCGCCGTCCCGAGTAGTCATGAATTCCTTCGGGTGGGTGGTGGGCGAGCTTTGGCTTTTTACGCTGATTTTGAAATTCAAATTCGCGCGAATCCGCCGCGGCGGAGCTAAGAACGCCGTGAATTCATTTGGTATTTAAACGTTATTTTGCATCGGACACGAGTAACAATGAATTAATCTGTCCTCCTCCCCCACCAACCTATCCTTATACCTACGCGCTATACAACCAGACTCGTTTTTACAATTCCATGCATATATACATTTGCAAATGGAAAAATTAACGCGGTTCCGTTGTGTATGCCTTTGGTGTTATGATTTATTAGGGGAAAATGCTGTCTCGCGCGAAGATTCTATGCATATAGTTTATTATGTATGCAGGCGAGATATTTTAAATTCGGTGGTGAGTGGTTAGAAAATAGAATAGAAAAATGGACGTTAGAAAAGAAGCGTTTTTATCTAAACGAGGTTCAATATTGTCCCAATTACACGAATGAATCATATTCTCCGGAACAATGTTTAATTTAATGCTTATAACGCGTCACATTAACCCTGCCGCAATATTCCACAAACTATCCCCAGCCCGCGCTCCCAGTCACACCTCGTTACCCAAAAATTACCCATCCCCGTTCTCCTCCGACCGCAATCCAGGCATTTATCAACATTTTCCACAGCGGCAGCCCCAGAAACACACACAGCGAGCATCGCGTAACAAAGATCGAAAGCTCGCTTTTCATTTGCGAGAGAGCAGCAGCAGCAGCAGCCATTTATATTTATATAAACACACACATACACACTCACACAGACAGACACACCTGGACGCTTTATGTCGCTCGGCGCGTCAAATAAACAAAGTGGTCGGCTCTGGTTCGCTCGCTCGCTCGCTCTCGTTATCTCTAATTAAAATGACATTTTACCCCGTGGCTCTCCGAGTGTGCGTGAAAATCCCTCGCTGAAGGGGTTGAAAGAATGCCACTCTTCCGCTGCGCGCGTTGTTGCGTAAGGCGCTACCGCGTGTAATTTAATTTATTTAATGTCGAGGCGGGAGCTGAAGATAAAAGATCGATGGAAATGAGAGCTAAAACGGCTGTAGGAATTTTTCGGGACCGAATGTAACGTTCGTGTAATAATGTCGAAGTGACTATTGAGAAGGAGTAATGGAGCCAAACTCGATGTGAGTTTCGAATAGGGTACGTGGAGGCTATGGAAATTGGATTTGGAAGCAGGTATTGCTATCTTTTCGTTATTAAATTTATGGCGCATTGTCTTCGAAGAAAATAAAATCTTCGTAAAGATAAATCGAATTGGAAATAATTTAAACAAGAGTTTACAAGCGACATGAGATAGCTGCTACATATATGTACAATATGATAATGTACTAGAACAATTATGTCTAAGTGACGTACTAAAAGGATGTACTTTTTACCACGAAAATCTGATTACAAATTACCGCGCGCTATCGCACGAAATTATAAAATTTTTCAGACTAATGCGAGCTTTTACTCTCAACCCGCTGCACCAGCTGCCGAAATTCGATTTTAATTGCAGACCTCGGCAGTAAAAAATTCGATTTTCAGCGTCCCTAATGAGCCACTCACTTTTACACTTCGACGTGCAGCCTGCAGACACTCCCTCCAAAAGAACGCATTCACGAATCCCGCGCATCGACGCGCGCGTATGCACGGAGGCATTTCAATTCTGCCTCGGTACACGCGCAACCCAATTTTCCAGCATGACGAGTTTCGCAGACTCCGCTGCTGCCGAAACTAAGACCCGTCCCTCCCTCCCTCCCTCTCTTGCGCGCAACTTCACGGCTCCTTGAATTACATCCTTTAAATTCGAGGTATATCGCAACTGGAGACGCACGCGCTCGCGACAACTCTCGAGAGTTCGCCCCGTCTTTTCACGCCTCGCGCGTCGAGACCCTGCCGTTATCGTGGCGCGGCCGAGGGTGTCTTGAGAGAGAGAGAGGGACGCGTGATGCTCGTAAGAGCGGACGGGAGCGAGTTAAGGCGGTGTAGCGTTTCGTAGTCGTGTACGGACGGGAGAAGAGAGAGAGAGAGAGAAAGAGAGAAGTATGGTGATAGGGGTAGGTAAGGTGGATGAGCTTCCGTTTGTGGAAGGATTAAGGAATAGCGTGTGCGCCTCGCCGGCTTGCGCGTGATGAAAAGAGGATGACGTTTAATTGATATATGAGTAAATCTACAAAACTATCACACTTTTTTGAAAACGGGTTTGTGTGACAGTTTTAGGAAAAAATCCATTTTTCTTATGGGAATTTAACATGGGAAAAATGGACGAAAAGTAGTCTTTGATGATTAACCAATAGGAAGCTATTGAAGTGGCCAACAAATAATCTACAAAAAAGCGATTAAAGTGGAAGAAAGGAGCTTTAATTTAGCTAAAACTCGTTAAAATCGGTCAGTTCATCCCAAAGTTACGTGCATTTGAAAATCGTGAAAAATGACCTTATAAGACTATAATATATTTTTTAAATATTGGAGATTGAAAAAATTCGGTTATATAGATAAGAAAATACAAAAACTGCAAAGCATAACCATTACTGAACGATCGCCAAAGCAAAAAAGACAATACGATTATAAACCAAAGGATACAAACCAAGTAAGAAGAATATACAAACCGTTAGTTCCCGCACAGGCTGCCACTACTCTCCGGTACCGCGCACCGCGTCGGTAACTTTCGCTCGCCGCGTCCATCCTCTAATTATCAATTACCAAACAAATTCGCCTCGTTTCACGCACCTCTCTCCCTAGGAAACTTTCTCTCACGTGCGCGAGCGCGTGCACAGAGAGAGAGGAGTGGCCGAAGAGTCCCCTGGCGGCATGAACTTCCGGACGCGCGGGCGAGCCATAATGCGGCCTAATTACGCTCGATCGGCCCGCGCACCTCTACCCCCGGGACCGAAAAGCCAGAGAGAGAGAGTGGAAGTCATATCTCCGCGCGCGGAACTTAATTAAGCAGGTTTACGCTTCTCTGTTTCTCGTCTTTCGTCTCTGTCTCGTGTGCTCGCGCGCCACATTCCGCGGGGAGACGAGTTTATATACGGGACGAGACCGAGCGAGCGTCTTTTTATTTTTATTTTTTTCTTTTTTTGTCCTTCAGGGGAGTGGGCACGTAGCGCTCGTTTCGCCGGTCGCCAACTTGCCCGGGCGATGAATAATTTCGAAGCTTTTTCAGCGAGTTTCGAGTGAGAGAGAGCGAGTGAGCTTTCTCGCGTGGACGGGTGAAGAAAAATTTGTCCGATGCGTCGAGGGTATATACGTGTGTATGTGTAGGTATTCATGTGAGAACTTATTCCTTGGGGTCTAATCTTGCGCGAGTGGCCGCAACGCACGGACGGGTTAATTAGAAAAATTCTGTCCATTGAGTGAACCTGCGGTAAATGTTGTCTTTGAATTTGTTTATTATTTACGAAGTTAAAAAGTATCAAGGTTATAATATCGATACAAAATTGTGCATCATTCATATATTGAAATTATACAAGAATGGAATATAAATAATGTAAAACAAATCGAAGGAAAGGACTGGATAGACGATTATAATTCGAAAATTCATCGTATTGAGTTTGCACGCGCGCTTTATCAAGAAATAACCATAATGTACACGCATCAATCTCAACCGAACGATTAAACTCTTTCCTCTCGGCGCCGGATTCATTCATCTGATTCTCTCTCCTTCGACAATCGGCTCCGATCTAAAACCCATTCCTCGAACCATAAAATTATGCGAAGCGCCGAAGACTAGGAAAAATTTCTTCCGCGCCCCGCCCACGTAATAAACGTCCGTGCACGCGAACGAGCGAGAATCGAAGCTCCGCGCGAGGAGATAAATCTCTCCTGCCGCGCGTAACGAAACAATTACGCCGCGGCGCGCGTCTCGCGAAAAGTTTTATGAAAGGAGAGAAAAAAAAGAGAAAATAAAGAAGAGTCGCGGGCTTAAGCCGGATTAATGACGCGCGGTGATTTATGGAGGGGTATGAGTTTGAAGCCGATAGGGAAATGCGTCTACCGCTGGGATATGACACACTCTTAACCCGTTCACGGAGGAGAGAGCCATTCTATGGCCTTTTTTTTAACGACGTTACGGAGACGGAAAGAAATTGGCTGTCAAATATGGCTACATGAAATATCGGATATACGAGTATAGTATTGCGGTTGAATTATATCGGTGTAGTTAAAAGATATTTTTAATCCGCGCTGTAAAATATCGAGTTGCTTTCGAAATGAAAACAAAAGACTTCATTTCGTTCCGTTAATTGAATTTGCCTTTTGACGCTTTTTTTACGATTTATTTTATTTTTCGATATCAAAATTTACATGGAATTTTAATTACTATAATAAAAAAAAAGAAGCGCTTCGATTTCAACCAATCTTTATTTTTCATAATTTTTTGATGAAGCTATCAACATTTTACTCACAGTCATAAAAGCTCGTCCCCCTATTTCGACCCGAGTAATAAAACAGCGTTTACCCAGCAAACTACTTACGTATTCAGCATTTACTTTGGTCGAGAGATCGCGAAGCGATTAAGTCGAGGGTTTTTGAAAATGTCACTTAAGCTACGTAACTTTATTGAATATTGTCGACGACATTCCGTCACAAAGTAAAAACAGAAAATATAATTGTTACCGTTGTTAAGCCGTTAACGCGCGGAAACTCAAGAGCAGTCATAAAGAATCGATAAGAAAAACGTGATTTAATAAAATAAAATTTGTGTAATTGAAGAAATTTTTTCCATTTTCATCAACATATTCGAAAAACCGATAGATTCGAGGAAAAAGTAAGGTCGAATTTCGAAAGAGAAAGCTCGAAATCAGAAATATACGAACTTTTGGCCAAATTCACGAGCTTTTCCAAGGTTTAATGTAACGGGTTAATTAAAATTTTAACGTTAAAACGTAATAATTTATGTTCTGCAGCGACAGCATTGTGTATATGAAGCCACATATTCTACTAAAATTATATTATTTTTCATCATTTCACGGAAATTTTCATTGCACTTTGTGCATTAAAAGCTCAGTTCATCATAAACTAATGAAGTACCGTAGCACTTTTTAAAGAAAAATTTTCGTTTTCTCCTTGGTTTCATAACGGTACAATTGGACTCTCGTTTATTTATTAATTTTTAAGAAAATTTATCGTGTCAATGTTTATTAAGATACTACCACTCCTAAACGTGCTTAAAATTCTCGATTCCGTGTAAACAACCCATTTAATGTTTCATTATGATTTTATCATCTTAGATTACACATACCAAAATAGCTTCCCTTAAAATAAAAAAAAACAACTGCTCTGACCACACATCCACACCTTCCGCCCTTCCAACCCATGTAGCTCTTCCTCTCAACTGTACCACACATGCGCATATATACTAGCGCTGGAACCTTCGCGTGCGCGCACGCCCGAGGCAGAGAAAGCCGCGCAGCGCCAACTTGGTCGTTATACATTTCGTTCGACAGGAAGCACCGGGCAAAATCCCCGCGTGACTCGTGCATGCTATCTAATTAAGACTCTCGCAGGTGTGTAGCCGCCCGAGGGACACGAGAAACAATTAGGTGTGGCTCCAAAAATAAAGGGACGAGAGTAGTGGGAGAGTTTTGCGAGTAGTTTTGCGAGCTGCGCGTGTCTAAACTGTGTGTTTTGGGGGAGAGAAGAATTTCCGCGTAGATGTTCTCGTAATGGGTGAGATGTGTATAGTGTGGAGAATATGTATATTACAATGATTAAATTAGTAAAAATTAAATGTCTTATCTTTAACGTCCAGCTATGGTAATAGTCTCATATATGAGAATATAAACGGCTTTTTTAAAGAAAAAATAACTTTTTTTTACCATAACTCGGTAGAACCGAGAAAACAATCCTCCTGATTCGAAGAGAATCTGCCTGTAGCAGGAGGATTTTCCACTAAAAATGGCGCCTGGAGGATTTCCTCCTGTAATAGGAGGAATATCCGCTCCGTGCAATGTTGTATTGCAGCAGGAGTTGCAAATAGTTATTAACAAATAAATAAATGAATAAATAAATTAAATTGTATTTGAATGTAAAAAAGCCTTTAGTTATTTTCTGAATCTATATATTAGTTCTGCATTTTTCGGCCAATTTAATGAAATTTGAAAAATATCTTTCCTCCATTATTGACGCACGATATTCTTGCATGCAAACATAAAATTCTCTTCGTGCTGAAGGATTCGCATGCTGGTTCGTGAGGACATGGTTCCTGCCGAAACATTGTTTCATTCCCCTGCAGGAGGAATGCCTTTTGACTGCAGGAGTTTTTTCCCAGGAGGAAATTCATTTTGATACAGGAGGATCATTTTTCTGAGTGTACAACTCAATCTTTGACAATTCGCGCTAAAACCTCCTAATATACCTCACACCTTCAACCTCCACGCAATTCGCATCATCCATGAACCGAATACACGACAAAAGTCATCGTCATACCTAACCATCAAAATCGCGCGGCGTTTGCTTCTCCCGGCCTCGCTCCACTCTTAATCACTACACTCAGAAAAACGATCCTCCGGTGTTGAAATAAAATTCCTCCTGAGAACATCTTCATGTGACAAAAAAGGGTTCCTCCTGCGCGAAAACATCAT
>JAPYZP010004979.1:0-16698 GCA_030522985.1 Torymus sinensis
GCTATGGAGGAGTCAAACGACTGCTGCGGCTGGTGCCCGATACAGGAGAAATACGTCACGTAGGACCTCCCCGTCACGTAAGTTTCCCCGAGCTTTCGCTCTTCCCAAAGGGAGAGGGAGATGTAACGAGGCTGATATGCCTCGTTCATAACCTATTTCGCACAATCACTGTAGCCGACGACGCCGCGCGAGATAAATGCAAGCATGTAAAGTGTAGGTTAGTAATTTTCTTGCGCGCGGGCGCTCACGAACCCGAGACCCTGGAACAGGAACACCAGACTTCGACGAACGAGACGCCTACGCACCGGACCGACGGCACTGCGACACAACAGACGTCCGCGTATAGATTTAGCGTACTTTCGGCCCTCCTGCGAATTGATTGCGATAACTATTTTTGTTATAGTTCATCTTACTATGCTGAACAGCGGAGAGATTTTTAACCAATTAGTTGGTAACAGTAACCAACCATTTTTACACACACTCGCCGCCAGAAGCGATAAAGCTCTCGTTAAAAAATAAACGCGCTGGAACAATGCAGTTCGAGCTCCAATAATCTCTGGGCTAAGGGCGGTTATTAAGTTCGCGCGCTGAACGATTCTCCCGCTGAAAGGCGAGTCGAGTTACAAGAGTCCCTTTTAATGGCAAGCGCGCCCGCTCGCTGTCTTTAATCCGCAACGGGATTACGAGCTTCGATTCACAATGCGCGAGCGCGCACTGCTCTTTTTGTTGCCCACTAACAGGGATTGTCTTTCAATAAACAGCTAATTAACGTTTCCATGACGACTGGCTGTGTGCGCGTGGGAAGCGCTTTTTTGAAGCGATGTATATATAGTGAGGTTTTGGCTTTCGGGGATGAAAAGGAGGAGTCAGTATTTTATATAATAAGCGACGTTGCTGTTTATGATGAGCGACGGTGGTATGATTTTTGATGGTGAAAAATGAATCTCAAAAAAAAAAAAAAATTAATTATAAAAGTGGTCAATAACAATCTCGATTACTTGCTTTATCAACGAAAAATGATTTCTGTAAGTTCGGCTTCTTATCCTAATTTTGCACGTTTAACGTTAAAATTTAATATCTTATAATAATATTATAAAACTGTATGAATACAAATCGTACACAATTATACTACCTACACCCATACCTATTATACATTCCCAGAAAATTTGTCAATGTTTTCGAGCGCAAAAATAACTTCCACGACAGCGCACCCATTTTCACTAAAAATAAACCTATAAAATCAAATAAACCGCGTCGCATCAAAAAACCATTTCACTCGCATATAGTTCCCACACATATATCTACGCGTATCCTATCGACGAATGACGTAAAGGCAAAAAACGAGGGAACGAACGAAGGAACGAGGCGCTCGGAAAATCCGATACCACTGCGCACATCCGCACGCGCGCGATGATAGACCTCGGCTGAAAATATACGTCCCCGCGGCAGCATGCGGAGACCGATCGGCGCGCGAAAAAAAAAGAACGCGAGACAGAAGGCGTCGACGATCCATGACGCGTTCCTTTCATTCGCATCGATGCATATCTGAATGAGCGGCTTTTTCCCTTTCGCTCTTTTAAGTTTTCCGGGTTTTTTCCCTCTCTCTCTCTCTCTCTAGGGTTTTTTTCCCGTTCGCGGAACCGAAGCGATAGAGATGCGCGCGCCTCTTACGCAAATGAAAATTTCACGGGCCTCCAGAGCTGAGTTCTCCCTTTTTCCGAGCGCGCACATTTTATTTATCGAGACTCCTTCATTTTTTACGCGCAGCCGCTGGGTGTGCGAGTCGCTGGATGCGGATACGTCTGTTTCGTGAACGCAGTGACGACTCGGTCTTCGCTGCCAAATAATACGTATATTGAGAATGGATTAAATATGATTTTTAATACCGCGATTTGCCTGCATGTTCCGCGTAAATTATTTCTAAAGCGTCGTTGGCATGCGAAAATGGTAATATGTGGGGCACGACTGTTTGGCAACATTTCATTAAAGCTATAAGACGGTATTGCAGAATTTTTATTCTTGGGTAAATTTTCAAAATGTATTATTTACCTTTGTTAAATATTTTTTCAGTAACGGTATACTTTTGGTGGTGGGTGGCAGTCAAATTTTCCTTTGCTAACAATATTTTGGGGGTGATTATAAACAAGGGCAATCTGACTGCCATTAATATTAATTAATTTAATTTATAAGACTGTAAGACCGATGGAAAAGTTCTTATCAGTGAATAGTAAATTACAGTCGACATAAGTAATATTTTTAATTATACTTTTGCCAATCCAGATATAATTAATGCTTTCAGAAACTAATTAAATTTTTTAATAATCGAAAAGCTCGTCAATTACGTAAAATTTTTGTTGTTTACTGACAAAAAAAAAATTCTCTCGTATCAAAAAAATAACAAAAGAAAATAACGTTTTCCACGAAATCGTACTTACAATTAGCTACTCTCTAATAATGAATGAGTGAAAAGTCGTTCAGTTGTACGTATAAATAAAAAGTCTACTACATTATAAAAACAATCGATTAATATTTTAGTGAATCTAAATATATTCACTGAAGTAGTAATTAGTCGATTTTTCCCCTTATTAGCACCACTGAGCGAATTATCACTCATTCATTATTCATATAGAGAGTATATTAACCCATCATTTTTACAGTAAATACACTACTACGCACCTCCAATAACCCCGACAATTATATTTACCCATCCCTTCCGACTATATAAAGCGCGACCCGACACATCACACGCGTCGCGAAAAAAAAATTCCCGCGAATATAACGCCGCTGCTGCACCCGTCGACTCGTGATGCGCGTGTCCCATCGCCCGTAGCCAAAAACGCTCTCTCTATTCCGTCACTGCGTTATACGCCAATAGAGTTAGTTTTTCTCTTTCCCTCCCTCTCTTTCTCTCCGCTATATACTCGTTTAAAAGTCGCGCGTATAGTCCGATGGACAAATAGAGCCGCGCACGAGCGCGAGAGACTAATTTTCGCGCGCGCGCGCGCAGCGCGGAACAATGCCGCAGATGGACGGCGCCGGAGCGCAGCTCTCGCGTCCGAGATTGAAAGTCGATTGAATGCCGGCGAGCGGACCTGATGTGTAGTCGCCTTGCCCGTCCATTAGTTTTTCGCTGCGGTGCAGTCTACGGGGGTATATATATGTGGCCCGGGTGTCTCCGGGGACGGAAGAAAAAGCGACTGCTTTGTTCGCGAGAGAGTGGGATGAGCTTTCGGCTAGTTTTGTACGAGATTTTTACGGGTTTTATTTTTGGAAGGATTGAATAGCGGTTATTATTCGTGGTGATAGAGATGAGAAAAATCTTGTTTAAACGTATAATACCACGTTCTGTGGTAGAGGAATTATCTATTTTTATCGAGAGCCTTTTTGCGTCGATTTAGTTCTATTAAATTCTTTAAATTCGGCTTTTTAGGCATTGACTATACTAACATCTCGACAAATGTGAATAATTTTCTTTACCAAGCAATTGTAATGATGTTGTAGAGGATTGAAATAAAAACAGATTCAAAACCAGGTAAGAGAGAAAAGCAAGTTTATTTCACAAGGTTAAGAAAAAGGATGGTGTAGGCTTAAGCTCTGAAATCGGTCTGCCGCACGCTCGCGTCAATCGCCTTCCCCGGCTTTTCGTATGTCATTTTTTATTTGATACATATATATAGTATGTGTAATTAACAACTTAACAAATGAATGGCGTTGCTACGTTTCTCGTTGTAGCCGACTTGCTGCTGCGTTCGTCTCCCACTTCGCCGTCGATTTATCGATCGGCTAAGTGCGTTCGAAATTCAAATTTTAAATTTGCGCGTATGGCCGTAGCTTGGGGGTAGCCAAAAAAGGTCACGAAATAATCCGAGATTATTCCTCCGCATTGACCCAACACAGCTGGGAGCAAGCTCCCAAAAACGGGGTCTGACAACCTCGGGATAACCAAAATTATCCCTAGTTGGGTGGCTATATTACACCGCAAGCTCCATTATTTACAATATTTTTTACAAACGAAACCTGTCGCCGACAGTTGTTTTATTATCATAGTCAAGTTCTTATGGTAAAATACTTTATACTTTTACGCATTTAAAAATTGAATTTCCAAGCTGATAATCATATATTTATTAATGAAAAAACTAACGTAATCCAAAATGGATTTAAAAGTTCTGAAAAATCCTCGAATCCCGCTCGCACTCAATCCTGAAAAACAATCGACCCCGCAATTTCTAAAGCAGCTATCCGAAAATCGCTCATAACCTCGCACGGCAACGCGACTCGCGCGCTGGGCGACCCACTTCCGCCGCTATGTACCAATCACTCAACTCAATATTCCAAAAATCGAGTTTTCTATTTACTCCCCCGCGGACATTCGTCACACGCAGGTGTCCGCTCTCCCACGGCCGAAACCAAAAATCCCTCTCTTTTTCCCTCACTATAACCCTCTCCCTCTCGCAAGCAACTCAATCTCTCCTCACTCTCTCTCTCTCCCTTTCGCCTGTCGATCATTCCCTTTCGCCCTCCACACACCCCCGCCTATCTTTCATTCTGCGCTATACACGCGCAGCCTTTGCGCGCGCGCGCGCGTTCGCTCCCGATCAAGCGTGTAATGATTTAAAGCCCCGCGCCATTAATCATCGGGATTAACGCGCTCGCGCTCGCTGCATCCAATTTTGCTGGTGCGCGATTTTTCAAGGGGGAGCAGGAGGAGGAGGTAGAGAATCCATCCCCCTTTGCCGGCGCTTTGTGTTTGTGTGTGTGTGTGTGTGTGGGGAGCGCGCGCAAGCGACTTTTCAGCGGGATATTGCGATTCTTGGTTTGGGTTTCGCGCAAACAGTCGTCAAGTTTGCGCAGCGGCGAGCACGCGCGCTTTGTGTACGAGTCTCTCTCTCTTTTTTCTTTGAGTGCATTGCGAGAGAGAGTGTGTATGTGTGTAGTTGATGAATGAAGAGCAGATAGAGCAGAGTTCGATGGGGTGTGCGCGCGCAGTGGAGCTTTTTTGGTGATTGCCGCCGTGAGCGAGCGTGGGATGAAATTTTTTTTCTTTTTTTTTTGGACGGGGAGAGGTAAAGGTTCGGGTGCAGGATATATAGGGTGCGGATTGTACGTGAGATGCGCTGACTAATATTGTGAGTGGAGAAATCGGGCGGAATTCGCGCTGGCTTTGGTCCTTGAGGGTCTTTGAGGTCGGTGAGTGTAATGATGTAGCAGAATGTTTCGTAAGGGTTCAATGAGTCCTTCGAAAGTGCGCAATGCTTAGACATTTGAATTGTATTTTATTGTATTGTATTTATTTTGGTAAGTTCCAAAAAACGCACAGAGTTCAGACATATGTATACATAAAGTATTTACAATCAATTAAAAGTCATAATAAGTTTATGTATAGTAAGTCACAAGTATATCGTATAAAATAAGATAACATGAATGTCCTGTTGGATGTTTAAAAAAATATTTAGGCTCTGATCAAACTTATTCGTAGAGTGCTTGTACATTTTTTGAGAAAGAAAATAAGACAGACAGGGGGGGGGGGGATCCCAATTAGATGAAACCAAACCCAGCGACCACCACCACCGCGTACCATCAATAAGCCCGCGTATTCACGTTCTTCGTCCTCGAAAACCGACCGTACTGTACAACCGCGACACAGGGAAAACTTACGAATCGCAATCCTTTCCCCTTTCGGAAAGCCCACAAATATCCGCCCATTGATCTTCTTCAAATCAAACGCACGCGCGCGCGCGCATTTGCGTGAAAGGCGCATCGGCAAACGTGCGCGCTATACAGTTTAAGCTTCGGAAATTGGCGAGTCCGGCGCGCGCATTGTGTCCTGCGTGCGCGCGCGCGCTCTAATGCGATTTCGCCGATCGAATTTTATCGAAAGTCCGCGAGCGAGCGCAGGCGTGTGTACACATACGTGGATGGCAGTGCAGGGCCCGGCGACGCGGGACGACACAATGACGATTGACAATGCGCGCGGCGGCGTCGGCGTTTCGTTCGCTGTAGTACAATGGAGGGGCTCAAGTTCACCTACACGCCGAACGATTGTTCGGGCGAGACCGGTTCGGGCTCAAAGTTCGGTCTTTGTAGAGGTTTCAATCGGGTGGGGGAGCCTGATTGAGTTGACGAGTTTAATTATAATTATCGTTGTTTAGAAGGAGTGGCGAAGAATCGCTGTAGCGGGGGATGTTTATTGTGTGATTTGGAATAATTAGTTGCATGGATGAGGCGCAGTGTTACTGGTCGTCGGCTTAAGTGTCATTGATTATATTATTATATAATAATAAAGTTTTTAACGTAAGATCTTTTGGTGGTCCAGATACATTGTAACGTTGTAGTTTACCAGTTCCTGTGTAACGGCCACAATTTATTTATTGGTCAAGAACCGGAGGATGTATAGCTTTGGATACCGCAAAGCGTGTACTGAGTAAATAGAAGCTATTACGCAATAGTTACTCGCGACAAATATTTAAAATAATCCTTGTATTTATTCACTCGAATTTAAAAATTTACAGTCCGAAAATTATACAAAAATATAAAAAGTAACTTATTAAAGCAGCGGCACTAGATTTCAGCTATATTGGTTTTGGTAATTCGTGATTTCGAGTCTTAAAGGGCTATTTACCAAGACTTACCAAAGTCTGGTATCGTCTCATTAGCCAGACTTTTTTGTTACTCAGGAATAGTAGCAGTTTTAGTGCGCTGTCATGAAAATACGGTTTACCTATGATCAGTTGTCATATATTGGACGGTGATCCATGGGTCCTATAAACATATCATACATGGATTTACAGCTTTTTGGAGTCACTAATACTTGGAGTCCTAAACTGGTATTACTTTTGTGAAATTACATGTTCTACTGCATTAAGTTAATACTAGAATAATATAGGTAGTTCAACGATGCTTTATCATAAACTTCGTAATATGCAATATTTATAATCCACTCATCATTAAGTCTTCAAATAATTAATCTTTCATTTACTTAGTACATTCAACACCACATGAATAAACATTAGTACAAGCACTTGAATAAACCTCAAAAAAAAAAAACATTATAAAACATAATAAGCCAACCCTTCACTCACATTCATAAAACCATCATATAGCAAAAACCATAAAATCCTGTAAACACCCCCCGCATTCGAGCCAGATCCAACCCCATACCCTCTGAAACACCTCTACAGAAGTAAAAAAGAAAAAACGAAGAAAACGCACCCCTGGCATTATTGTAAATCAGCTTGCGCACACTCATAACGGAAAAACGCGCGCGCGTCACGAGTACGCCACGCAACGCGCGCGGGATGCAGCAGCACCGCGCTGTATCAAGAGGATTTTTTACCTCTTGCGCTCTGGCACAAAGTGAACGAGAAAGAGAATTATGGGGGATGCCTGCCTGCTGCTGCTGCGGAAAGAACGCGTGTCTGTATGCACCCATGTGTACCCGTATATACACGATGCTGAATGCATCGAAGCTCTCTCCCTTATTTTTCCGAGAGCTAGTGCACGCGTATACGCGCGTAATGAACTCTCGTGCACGCAATAGACACGCGTACATATGCGTACGTATATACGCACGCGCGGCCGGTCAAACCCTTTCAGCGCGCGGTCAAACGCCGCCGTGCGCTTCGCGATTCAATGCGCTGGCTCACTTTTTTCTCTCTCTCTTTCTCCACTCCTTGCGTCTGCCGATGCTGCGTGTGCGTGCGCGTGTATCTCGTTTTCAAGTTTTTTTTCCCTCGCGTATAGCAGCAGCAGCCTCCTTTTGATATAGTTTTCTCCGCGGGGTTGTGTATGAATTTGAAAAAAAAAAATGGTTTTCACGTGCGGCGGTCTTTTTTATAAGAGACGGGGGATGGGACAGGAAGAAGTGGACAGAGAGTTGCGCGCGCATGCGTGTGGGTGTGTGTATATGCAAATATTGGCGGTAGGCGAAAGCGGAACGTCGGTGCAGTAGTAACCGATTGTGCTGGTTTTGCATGCAGCGTTTTATCATGCGTTTCGAGATTTAAAAGGTTCTTTTGTGGTCGCTGCATTTCGTGGCCGTTGTGCGTATATTTAGGAATATCGGCTGAAAGTTGGCAAATGTTGGCGCAGGACTGCGCCGGTAGTGCGTTTTTGTTGTCAGATTCGTGAGGTTAAAGGATCTTTTATATTTCTACTTATATGATATATACATAAAGTTGCTAAAATTATCTTGAATCGGTTTGAACAAGAGGATGAAATAGTTAAGTGGATAAATATGTTTATTGTGAAACAATAAAACAACATGTAATGCAACAAAATCATATACACTCGCTACGAAAGAGTACAGCACATACTATAAACATTTACCACCAAGTTGCAATTCTATATATGAATCATTCAAATAACCAGAGATTATATACACCGAGTTAAAGCAACCCGCATAAAAACGTAAACAAAACCGCTTATACATTCGTTAACAGTGCAACTTTTAATCTGCACTAGCAAACTCAGCGCCACACGCACGCGCGCACGCATACAGGTCGCTTTCTCTCTTTAGCAATCAAAGAAAGCCCCCCCCCCCACCTCTTTGCATATGTAAAGGGCCCGACATTAGAATGCGCCTCACAAAGATCGGAAACTGTGCATACAAGCCGCCCGTCAAAGAGAGAGAGAGAGAGAAACGTTCAAATTCAAAACCCGTGCGCCCGATCCGTGAAATTCGCCCATATGCATAGACCCTCGCAGTCAACCATTGCTTTTTCACTCATACACACATGCACAGCCCATTCAGCACGACATTTCATCTACACATACGTATATAGGTACGCGTCGATGCGTCGGACTTTGTCGCGACGTCGACACACACACACACACTCTCTCTCTCTCTGAAAATATATGTCGAAAATTCAAAAAAAAAAAAAATTTTAACGAGCCGCGTTTTTCCACTCCTTCTTCCTACCGTAATGAGCTCCGTACACTCCTGCGAGGAGAACAAAGTCCGTCTGCGCTAGTTTATTTATTTATTTTTTCTTTTAATAAATTTCCACGACTGCTCTATGCAAACATGCGCGCGTGCTCCGCTTCGTGTTTAACCGCGTACTTCGCAAGTGATTATTATATATATATATGTATTACGTTGCGCGCGAATGTAATTGGCGTGTTTTCTCCCCTCGGCGCGTCTTGTTTTCTCTCTATAACGCTGAATTGTTTTTCAGAGGCGCGCTATGCTATTATTTGCGCAAGTCCAAGTGGATAAACAGAAAAGGGCGCGGCTGCCTGCTGGCTTTGGACTTTGGTCGTGTAAATGCGGGTTAATGTCTGGGCAATATGGTAATTGGAAAGTGCAGCTTTTAAAAGTGAGTCAAGCGCGGCGCGCGCGCGAGCGGGATTTTTGATAACGTGTTTTATAAAAGTTTCGCGTTTTAGCGAGTGTGTACATTCGTTATTTCAATTTATTATCTCGGGAAAAATATTTGCATTCCATTATGTGAAATCCATTCGGGAATATTATCGCGCTGTACAAAAGGAAAAAAAAGCGATATTGCTTCTGGGTGAATGTGTAAGTTATATCGCAGAATTTTTGTTTATATTTGTAGCAATATATGAAATAAATAAGTATTTGCACAACACTTTATTTACAAATATTTCTAACAGAAATAAAAAAAAAACCGCTGACAATTATGAATTGGCACTTGGCTACCTCCAACTTAATCTGCTGATGATTATAAAATAACACAATTCAAGTTGAGTACAGTTTTTCGCGAGTTCATCTCGAAAGTCGAAGTTGAAATGGAATCGTGAAGGCATAGAATATAGAGAATAGAATTATAACTTATTTCTGACTAAGGACACAAAGGGTCCTTATTAGCCAGCGCCAATAATTTTGTATAGTACTTAATCTACACTCATTATAAAATAACGCAATTAGAGTTCGGATAAAATTTTCGCGAGTCAATTTCCAATCTCATAGTGCAGAATTTGAAATGAAATCTTGAAAGAAGCCAACAGGTAAGACGAATGTAAGTGCACAACGTGACTGATCAAGTTGCATCTAGCAATATGAGGACGACTCGAAGAAAGATCACCCGTTGCGAAAATGGAAGGTCCGGGGTTCGAATCCCCGCCGAGTGTCACGTCGTGCCGTTGTTTTAATAGATTTTATATGATACCTGCCATATTAGACCAGTATATTAGTATATTATACCTGCTAAAATATTCAAGGATTGTGGGAGGGGAGGGCAGGGTCTATTATATTTTTCGGCAAGTTTACTTATTCGTTACATTGTTTATTTGATGCAACGATCAAGATACTGAATTTTCATTGTTATCTTGCCTTTAATTGTGTCAGATATTTATGACCGTAGCACTTTCTCTATTTTAGAACAACCCTTTCCTTGAAAAAGTTTCTGCAATTATGACTTGTGTACGATAGTTCACCTGGGCATCTGACTTTCCGATACCGATACAGTTGATATAATCTCTAAATATGAATAAGTGAAAAGTCGCTCACTGGTGCAAATAAGTGAGAAAATCCACTAATACTTTAGTGCATATTATTTACTTATTGAAGCAGTGAAATAAAATTTTCATTGCGTAATAAGTGAATATTCACTAGACAATATTTCATTTTTAGAGAGTACCCAGTACAAGATCGAGTAAAGGTCATCTCTTCTTTTGTCGTAAAAGATATAATGAAGAAACTTTATAAAGCATAGATTTTTATTGGCACCTATACCGATAAATTTCGTTCGATCTGAATAACTAATTACTTTACATCAATTATCAAAGCAGCCACGTACATTAGAAAATATAAACCTCCCGTAGCTTCTATTCCAAACCTCAACCGCTCGACCCATCCAACTAACATAACTACTATTTTTAATGCCTTCCGAACCCTCACACACACACATCGCCTCTCCACCATGCTGATAATCACCAGCTGATTTACGAACTTCCACTCCCGCCTCGCTTATCTCACCGCGGCCTCGTCTCTCTTAAACAGCAAAAAAACAAAAGTGCAAATACTTACACACGCGGCTATACGGAAAAACGCGCGCGATAAAATCGGCGATAAATAACGCGACACGCTAACGACGATTAAGGCCACGCGCGATTCTCCTCCCCGGCGCCCCGCGCTGCGTTAATTCTTGCACCGGGCATGAAGCCATTGCGCTTTCTTTTCGCCGAAGGAAAAAGCCACCTGCGCCCCGCGCGCTGGCAGAAAGCAAACGCACCTGCGCCACCGCTGCGAAACCGAAGAAAGTCAGTGCGATTGCGGCCTGGTCAATGGAGCGAGGAATATTTACTTCTTCGAGGCTCTGCGAATGTATAACGAGTCGGTTTGATTTTTCGCTGGGGGAAATTTAAAGAGCGCAAGTGCTTGGCGAGCAATTTGAATTGAGAAGGGGGGAAGAATCGATCGAGCTCTCGGGAAATGATAATCGAGTTTATTGGGAGTTATTTATGCGTACGTGCCGTGAATTAAAGTTTTATGCAGCGACTCAATGGTGGACTTGGTACATAAATTGTAGTGCAATAAAAATTTAGATGCATAATTTAGTCATTATTCTGTAGTTGTTATGAAAATATTCGTGTGAGTATTGAAAAATCTGATAATCAAAAGAAATGCGCAGTATATATTTGGTAATTAATTATTTTATCTGAAGAAATCATTTCAAAGTTATTAATTATATTGTTTTTTCACTAATATCTGAAAATACGAGATTTGTTAATTTATTATCATAAAAATCACAAAGATTTTTTTAATAGAATGTATCAGTAGAAAATAGTCGGGTCTAGTCAGACAAAATCAGACTAATTATAGAAGAATAAACATAATATATATTTTAATACCTATACATTTTTGTTTGTTTTTTGGGTTTATTTCCAAGTGAAATATAGGGATAATTGAATAAATAAGAGTTAAAATATATGAAACTGTAGTTTTTATTTAATAAGTGTCGTGAACAAGGCTTAATCAATACTATAAGAGGAGCTGAAAATAACTGGACACTGTAAAACACTTTTGAAACAATATAGAGAAAGTATTTACGAGATGTGTCTACTTCAGTTTGCCCATCTGTTCAGGCTTAAGTTAAAAAGGTTCTTATAGTACGTTGACAACAAACATATTAAGAACCTTAATTATTTTTGTAAACGTAATTCTTTAACGTTGTTAAATAATCCTACAGTTATTAATCAAAGTAAGTTCATAAAATACGTATAATATAGTTAAGCTGTTGAAAATCTTTTTCAATGGTTATACTTATTACTTTGCAGAGTGGAATATTGAAATGCTTTAACCTGTATACATTAACATATATACGTTCCTCATTGATCAATACATCGATCCATTAATCGGTAAAAAAATCTCAATCAGTTCGGCACGTCCTTTCGAAAAATGACCTAGCAATCCATGCAAACTGCATCATTTACCTTTCTCTCTTAACACACCCAACTTTCCCCACATAAAAACAAAAAAAGAAACGCACAACAGCTTCGTATGCCTACCATACGGACAATCAAAACATCTCGGCCGGTCGCTGGCTGCGATTTTTGCGCAACACAAAGCCGCTCGGCAGCTGCTGCCCCCGAAATCTGCAGCGCGCAGAGAAAAGTGTTCGCGTGCGCGCAGGTGCGAGCCGTTTGGGAAATCGGGCCGAAGGAGGTGTCGAAATAGCGGCTCTTTTCTTTCGCCGAGCGTCGATCGAGAGGTGATAGAGGATGAATGCGATGGAGCGTTAGGCGTTAAGAGAGACAAGAGGGAAGAAGGAGAGATTGACGAATTTATTATGGTATTATGCGCTAAATAAGGGAATAAGCCGGATGGTTGTGCGTGGGAATTGAGGAGGTAACGGTTAACGTAGTCTCTCTGCGAGATTCTTGCCGCAGTTTAATTGTACAGGGAAAATGCTCATATCGTTTGTCGGGTTAACAGCCATAACAATTATAAACTCTGTTTCTGCGAAAGAAATGTTATCATTTCGCGCGCGAGTCAATATAGCCGAGAAGAGCGCACTTTTCGAGAGCAAGTATCACTCGGACTTTTAAAAAGCCATAACTGTTCTCCCCCACCATGGCACTGATAACTTTTAATCCAGCTCGTTTCTCAGCTGCAATACTACCAACCATTAAAATAAAACCCACGCGATATATAATACACAACGGCGAAATTTATTCCCACCTCTCCACTCGCTCTAAACAGACTCCCGCGCGAAAAAGTGCGCCAATGTCCACTCGACTTTTATTACACGCTTTACCGATAACCGCCGCTCGCAACGGGAAAAACATACACCGTGTGCACAATCGAATGCAAATGCGCGCACTCCCGTGGAGGGGGAGAGAGAGAGAGAGAGTGGGCGCCGATAAAAATTTCGCCGCACGAACAGCGCCTAATGAAGCTTCCGAGAAAAATCATCGCGCGAGAGTAAAATGCATATAAGCGCCCGATAAAAGCTCTTACGCGCACACACGCGCGCACACATGTATATACGCGAGGAGCGATAAACGCGCGCGACCTTCGCGGCTGCGGGCGAAAACAAGAGTATATACGGAGGCAAAAAGTCGCCGGCGCCGGGAGTCGCGAAAGTTTCTTCGCGCGGGAAAAAAGCACATAGGTATACGATGCACGTGAGTGTGGGAGAGAGAGAGAGAGAGGGGGGGGGGGCGCGACACCTGCTGCGCGCGGATTGATGCGGGCGCGTTAATTAAAAACGAAAATAAACAGAGTAACGTAGGTGGATGCTTGCGGGTTTAAGGTTGGAGCACGAGGTTCGTTTTACAAAGTTAATAGGGAGGTACGTGTGTTGGTTTATGGTAGATGTATGTTATCGATAAAACGTTGTTTATGCGAGGTGTGAATAAAAGCCAGTTTTAAAGTGTTCTGACGTATTTGGATTTTATTACGTTTTTTTAAAACTGTATATCATGTATGCAAAAAAGAATGGAATTCAGCGTTCGGTAGCAGTGTTAAAAGTGTCTTTTAAAGGCCGTGCCATTATCAGGGTTATAAAAATCTTCAAAAATATTTAAGTATTTGAACAAATGAAAAATGAAAAAACAATGATACGTTAAGTGGTGGCTTCAACGTTATAAAATAAGATTTATCGTCATTTCGTTTTTTTAATTCACATTTATTATAACAGCAATACTTGGGGATGAGTTCATCGCTATACTTCTGAAACTTTTTTGATAATTGCAGTATAAAGTGATGAGTAATTCTGGGGTAGCGACTTTTGTTAAAGTCTATATATTGCAATAAAGGTTTGGAAACCAGCATAGCAAATAAACCTCTTAAACAGAAAAGAGCTATTGCTTAATAAGTGACTAGATTATTCCATTTTACTATAATTTACATTGATATATGAAAATGCGCTTAAAAAATATCGGTTACGCTCGTCAAATAGTGACACCGCAGACAACCACGGTATAAAAAGAAACGTATTTTTGCACTACAACATAATCGAGTTTCATTGTCTAATGAAATACTTCACAAATCCACTTAATAAAGTTGATCAATCACAATTCCTCGCCAAACCAAAATACTTCCAATTTCCTCCACAATCCAGCATCCAAACCTTCCTCCCTCTCAAAAAACTCAAACTCAACTCTATTACGTAAATCCTTCACTTCTCTCGTCGGTGTGCCCCGGCCTTAACCCACCCGCGCTCTCTCAATCCTGCTCAATTTTTCCGCTTCATCCTCTCTCTAGCTCTCTCTCTCTCTCGCTCTCCTCTATTTTGCTTTTTCCGCCATCATGCTCGCTGTATCGTGCTCACCCGTAAATAACCTCTCTTCTCTCTCTCTCTCTCTCACTCTCTCTCTTTCTCTCTCTCTCTCGCGTCAGGTGACATCTGCGGGCTTATACCCCTCGCGCGCGCGTACCGACCGACCGGTTTCGCGCGCATATGGAATGGCACGCGCGAGCGAGCGAGCGAGTGCACCGCCCGAACCTGTTCGCTCTCCCATTGTGCGAAATTGCGGGGACGAGAGGAAGAGGATATGTTCTTTTTTGCACGCGAGAGTGCGAGAGAGAGGCCGCGGGGCTTGGGAATGTAGGTAGAGAGAGGTGCAGGTAAGGAGAGAAGATTTTTGGGAGTGAGAGGAAGAGGGTCAGCGTTGTATGCAGGAGGCGAGTTTTTGCGGGAGTCGTAAGGAGGACGGATAATGTGTGTGTTGGTGCAGGAAGTGGAGTGAGGTGGGTACATTAGGTTCGAGGAGGAAGGAGGATTTTTTTGGGGGAATTTCGAGTGTAGGTGATTGTTTAGGTAGTGTTTTTTTTTGTCGTGGATGAAAGTGACGATTGAATTACTCTATTTACTTTAGAAAGGAAACAACTGGAAATTACGTGTGCGAGATATAAAGCGTTCGGTTCTTGCATATGAGAATATTTAATTAGTTCGTTTGAAAGGAGTTGCAACCACCCACCTATATACACATGACTGCAGAAGTACATTCTCTTACAGTTTATAGCTGAAAAAAATCAATAATATAGCCAAGAGCTAGCTCTTAAAGTAAAACATGTTTTCTTCGTATTAATGTATAGAATGTGTTCGTTGAAATAAAAATGTTAAAAGCACATTTGCAATATTTTTTTGTTATTAAAGTTTATATACCTTAAAAATTCGTATACATTACCGACGCTTCAAAGAGTACAATAAAGAATTTTATGAGCCATTGGTAGAGCTCTTACAGCACTAAACCTGTTAACCAGTTCATAACTGTTGCTCTCATTTCAACCAGATTGTGCGAGGCTAAAAATATATCTTTAAACGATGCATAATAAAAGACACGTCAAGTAGAAAAATCGAGCACGAATATGAAATGAAATCCGATACCTACTTAAGCTTTATTTATATAGATTGACAGATATAAGATTTTAGAAACAATATTTGTAATCCCAAATAGAAAAATTATTAAAAAAAAAGAAAAACTACACCAAATGTTAGAACTTAATTACCTAAATACTCATACAATATAGCACCATAACATTTCCGTATACGAACATCTAATCGTTACCTATAAACACGCCCCATACAATCTGCCCAATCATACGCCAACATAGCTCATCCATTCAAATCGCAACGGAATCGCGCGCGACTTGCGCGATGAACACGTCTCCCGGAGGTAAATATCTGGGTAATCGCTCCGTCGACGATTACATATATCAATTGACCGCCAGTCGAAGTAAACGGAAGACGCGCGGCATCACGCGAAATTCGACGGTCGCACGCGACGAGCCGCTTTTCGGACAGTCCTTATTCATCCTTATAATACACAGCCAAGTTCGCGGAACGTCGTCGCTCAAATAAACAGTGAAAGACGCAGAGGATATATATATATATATATTATACAATCAAAAAAAGTGAAATCGCTGAAGGGGCAAGACTAATCGCGCGTTGCCGAACGGCTGTGTATATGCGATATGCGACAAATTAAATTCCCATAAACGCGAACAATCGCTAATCCTCTCGATTCGGCCTCAAATCGACGTTAGACACGCGCGGCAACACACATGCATATATATGTGCACCACGGAGAGGCATAAAGATTAATCGTCGCGAGAACATCAAAGACGCCTCTCGGCATGTAATGATCCCGCGCGCCCGGCCGTATTAACATGAAAATGCTTGTCATACAACGCGATAAATAATGCATCGACGCGAAATGCCGAAGGTGCATCTCCCCCTCCAACGTTAGTCGTTCGTGTATGCGTGTTCTCTCTCTCTCTCTCTCTCTCTC
>JAPYZP010004983.1:0-21708 GCA_030522985.1 Torymus sinensis
TAAAAAACCATTTATGTTTCTAAAACTTCCCAGGTGATCATTAAACTACCTTGCACAATTTTACCACAGTTTTATTAATTCTATTACTCTTAAAATTAATTATTTTTATACCACTTTAACCTTAAAATCATAACTTTAATATGATTATTCGGCTCTCGTGGTATAAAATACGATTCGAAACTGGTGCGTAAGAAGATTTTTACCTCTTGTGACTCTTTTCTCACTCGCTTCGCTCGTGCGAAAAACGTCACATGAGCTAAATAATCACCTTCCGCACCCATGTCGATATGTACTATTTCAGTAATCAGATAGAACAAAGGATATGATACTACATTCCAACAAAATTGTAAGTATAAACATCGTAGAAAATAAGAATATCATCTCCACAAATTGATCCTGACATTCTGTTCATTCCAGTAGTCTGCATCCATTGCATCGAACATTTTCACGACGGCGTACTGTAACAAAATAACTAAGTTATCAGTAGCTCAAGAGGGAAAGACTCGATTATCGCTCGCGTTTACCCTAGATAAACAAGAAATTATTTCAATAAAGTTGCGAGTTTCCTTACGCGTTACGGTAAGACATTCCTCTATCATCTAAAAAAATGTCCGCAAAACGCTAGTCTTTAACAATGACAACCGTAGCTCTGTGCGCACGCATTTGTACAACGTGTGTGTCGACGAAATGTCCTGTAAACTAGCTACATTACCTCTCAGTCATTCACCATCGCCGCACGAACTTCGATCAACCTTCTCTTTTTTAATTTCCCACTGTACATACATAATCACGCCGCCTCGTCGAGAGCCAAAGAAAGCCCCGATGCTTGTTTCTCACCACCCAAGAGTAATTTAAATCCTCGTTCTCTCAACCTCCCACACACATACACACACACACACAGCTCTTTGTCCTCCCACACCTAACATAGGCAGTTCTTCTTCTAACGCGCCATCGTGTCTCTGGCTCGTTGCAGGTCTGCTGCCCGCGATTCTCCTGCCGTCGGGCTACCGCTGCGGCAGCTTCGAGGCAGCTTACAAGAATCCGACGAGCGGCTTGCTAGGTCACAGCTCCGAGGCCGCCGCCGCCGCAGCCGCAGCCGCTGCCGAGCAGCTGAGATTCTACGTGTGCGACCGCTGCGGCAAGTCGTACAGGGCCAATACCTCGCTAAGTCGGCACAAGAGGCTCGAGTGCGGCGTCGTCCCAGCCGAGATCTGTCCGATCTGCCAGCGCAGATTCAGGCACAAGTTCGTCCTGAATTCCCACCTCAGGGCCTGCAGGAAGCGCAGGACCGGCAAGGACGTGCCCTCCGAGTAATAGTGCCGTGGGAGAGTGTGCAAAGACTAGTTTTTTTTTGTCGTGGATAAGGGAGAACGTTGTATTTTAGTTTGATCGGGCGAGAAAGCCGATAGTATTTTTTCTGATCAATTTAGGTTGCTTGGTTTTTACTAAGGTTACGTTAGATGAGTAGTTTGGGTATGATGCAACTCAATTTTCATTTCACGCGATTTTTATACACTTTCAGGTTTTTTCTTTTTAATGCATTTAATTGCCGTTGAAAATCAAATGCGACGTTTTATTTGCTATTCGGAGATCTGATTAAATGGTAATATTTATTGGAATTATATTTCTTGCGTATGTAACTTCTCCGTGAGATATTTTTTTCAAGACGCACAAACCGATTGATTTTTTAGTTAGGTATGTAAAAAGCGAAACTCATACGTACCGATGTTAGAATGCAAGCGCTTTACGTTTGTTTAACGACTGAATACGCTCAATCAAATAATGAAGTATTTAGGTTAGAAACAATTATTTCGTGCGATCTGTATAGATTACATATATGGATCGCTTTATACCGGCAAATTAATTTAGATATACAATAATATCGATGCTTTTATATTGTACCTTTTTTAGATGCATGAACATATTGGCGCTACGTTTACAAAACTTGACACATGAAATATTTGAAATATTTCTGTTTAACGTATACTTTTTCACGAGCAATGCATGCCCAAACTAAATTTTTATGTGCGATTTTACTTTGGTCGAAAATGTATTCAAAACGGGTGCACGTTCGAGGATTGATATTTTATACGTATTTTGTGGATACGAATAACAATAATCTATAAGAAACTGTACAAAAAAGAAACAAGAAAAAAATGATTATTATATTTCGTAAATTTGAATGCTTGTTTAAAGTGTTTATGAATGTTGATTATATTACTGTTAAACATTCGATATATTTTTTTAGTTACAAAATTGTTTTTGTGCAATGATTGAAGGCATATTATTTCAATCGGATAATTAAGTTAGAATGAGATGTAATTACGACGAAGTCGAACAAATTAAACGAATGACCAATGATTATCGTTAGGTAAAATTAGAAGTTTTATTTAGCTGTTACTTTATGTATGCCTATAATGGAATTATTTAATAAAACTTTTTTCATAGAAAGCAGGTAAATTTATTGTCCATTCATGAAACATAAAACGTTACCACGATAAGTAGCAGTAGAACTCATTTATTTTATTATGATTTTAAAAAATTCTTTTTTTTTTTAGTTTTGTTCCTAACATCCTCAACGTTCAATAATAACAAACCGTTCCTCCGCCTACACTCTCAATCCAGTCATACCTTCGTTCCATCGCCTCCCGACGTTGAACGCCGTTGAGCCCATCAACTAACCACACGCCTTGTATCTTTTGCAGCTGGCTATCAAACGTGGACGGAGCCGTATTACCATCAGTTCGCCTATCCGATCGCCCCGCACAAGGGCAACTCGACGCCCCTGGCCGATCAGAAGTTCATGTGCGTCCAGTGCGGTAAGGGCTACAAGTGGGTGGAGAACCTGAAGCGCCACCAGAGGCTCGAGTGCGGCAAGGCGCCCAAGCACAGGTGCCAGACCTGCAACAAGACTTTCTATCGAAGATACGAGCTCACGAATCACTGCTCGACTAAGCATCTCGGCTGAACGATAGTCTTCGATATATCTGCTCGGCTGTCGCTGCTTTGGAAATGCGTGATGACTTTTTGGTGTTTTTGAGAAATTTTATAATGTCGATTCTAGTTATTTGAGAGGTCTAGTCGTTTGAAATTTGTCCTGGATACTTGGCGTGGCTTCGTAGATGAAATATGCCTGTAAATTATTACTTTGAAAATGGAAAAGAGAGAGAAAGAGAGACCAATTAAAGAAATCTAGATAAAATTTAATGTGTGCCTCCAGAATATTGTAACGCATCTGTAAGTATAAGTTGTCAAATATTAAATATATATGTATCATCTAGTTTACAAATATGTTAATAATATGTGAAGTCTGGAGCTATATATAATGCTACGGTAGCTCAATCGTCTAAAACGTCGGACTATCGACTCGGAATGTTTGTTTACCCTAATAGTACCGTATTGACTGGCACGTCTGTTCCGAATTTTTCCAAACTCGGAATTTTCACGTGTTTGTCTCACTGTCGCTTTGGTGGCTTGGAACCTACCTAAAACTGTAGGTTCCCATTGCTACACGAGTTACTAATGGTGGACCGATTGTATCCAAAGTTTTCACTAGCGTATACAATGCAGAACTATATAAGACTCACAAAGAGGACTTCAGATAACTGTAAAATATAAAAGAAAAAATATACATGCGAAGTATTGAAGGACGCAAAATTTCACGAATATGAAATTCTATTGTAAAATATCATTTAAGGTTATGTAATATAAAATTTGCTCATTCTGGTGAGCAGCAATTTCTTTATTGTAATAGAATTAAGCACGTAAAATAAATAAGATATTGTCATTTAACTTGGATACAATATTTTTACACTGATCCTCGAAATACTAACTTACATAACATTGTAAATAAATATTTTTAGCTACTTTACAATTTGTCTTCTCCAAGTAACAAGTTGTATATTCACTGGGTACAATGTATAACGGTTAACGTGGAAACCACTTGTTGAGTAAATACTTCGATAGTTTCATTCCTCTAATTCTGTTTTTTTTAATTCTGTTTCAGAACCTCGCTAAATAATAAAGGCCATTGGAGTTCTAAAAGTTTTGAAGAAATGTCTGAGAAATGTATGACGAAGAAGAACTAACAACAAACTGCATTTCCTAATATTTGCAATTATAATTCAGTTTACAAGTATACAGCCATTTTGCATTGCAAAGAATTTTATGAGAATCTGTTATCGAATGAAAATAAGGAAACATTTTACAGGATTGAATGTAGCACCGTACCTAATTGCGTTTATCAAGTCAATGTTACACTTATCCGAGACTTTTTTAAAGAAATTATTATGTATTTTTTTCTAAATAGAGTCCCTGAATCATAATTCCATCCCATCCTAGACTTGATAAACTCGTATGACTGTCGTGTCAGGGAAACGAGGTCAAACTCGTTGCGAGCAAATTTGGTCCTCCTTCATCCTTGAATCACTTGATCTCGTTTCGATCACTTCGTTTAAAAAAATAAAGTTCGATGCAAGTCTATCTTGACACTTGTATCGAACTGTAGTATAAAATACAAAATTTCGTGCACTTATTTTAATATATACCTGCATTTTATAATTATAAGAAACCGATAGTAATAGTTAGATTTAATAAACTGTTCGTCTTCAGCAAAAATTTTCTGTCCTAAAAACTAAATCTTTGATACTTTTTTCATTTAACGTCTTATTAAAAATAAGTATTTCAGGTAACGAAGAATTGCATACCATTTGGGATTGTTGAATCATCGTAAACACATATATAGCTATAATGACACTGCTTGCAAATAAACAGCACGTTATTCTAAAATTTACTTAAAATACATGAAATAACATTACGTTCTCGAAGTTTTTTGAAGTAGTAAAGTAAGATATAGATAATACATCCCAAAAGAAAGTTGCTTGTAAAACATCAATAGTACCATATGGAGCTTGAAATTCACTGCCAGTGATCCTTGATTCTTTGTCAGATATCTTCAAAGGTCTTCTAATTTTTAAAATTGTTAGAAACTCAAAATCTTTAACTATTGTTTAAATTCATTGCTGCTGAATTTGAGAGCAAGGAAATTCCAATCCGTTATATCTCTTCAAGGAATACCGAGAACACACATACACACACACACTCTCATACACACGTATACACAACCAGATCTGCTTCTCTCACTCACGCCCAGTTTCAGTCCTCTCGTGCTCGTCGCTAACCCGCCACCTCTGTTTTCTTGTCTCTCTTCCAGAGGACGCGATGCTGTCGAGCGCCTGGCTGACCGACGCGGCGGAGGACGACGTCGATCATCAGGATCCGTCGGTCGACGCCGACCTGTCCGATCCTATGGTGCCCGAGCAGTTCCTCGAGATCGACATGAACAACTTTTACTTGCCCACGCCGCCGGAGAGCAGCGAGCTCTGGCAGGACAACCTGCTGCCCGCCTCGCTGACCACCTGCAAGCAGCCCCGGGTGTCAGGTGGTGGCCCTCAGCGCCGACTCTACTGTCCTCGCTGCACTAAAGCCTTCTCGCGGACGGACAGCTTGCGCCGTCACGAGAAGCTCTACTGCAGGAACAATCGGAAAACGGAGCAGCAGCAGCAGCAGCAGCAGCAACCGGTCGACAAGCAGGAGACGGAAGAAGTGCCGGTCGTCAAACAGGGCAAGGAGCAGCCGACGGCGGCCTCCTGAGGAAAAGCCCGCCGTCGCCGAGGGCGGCGGCCTAAGGGCGACACACAGCAGCAGCAGCAGCAGACCACGGCGACACCCGCCACGTGGACCGCGGCCTCAGGGAGCGTTGGGAAAATATCGAGGTTGAAGATTGAGAAGCGATGAATTTGAAAAACGATGCATTTCTTTGGGAGTAGGTCTAAGAATAACCTTAGTTCTAGTTAACGAGTGGCCCCATCCCCCGCCATTCTAAAATAGGAATTACTTTAACTTTAATCCCGCATCGCGTGCTTACTCAATCAAAAATCAATTGAATTGGCAGTTTCGAGTCGAAAGTGAATACAGTTCAGCCTAAACAGTTGAAAAGGGATGAATAAGTTTTTCTTTCAAAGTACACGAATTACATTAATGTGATGTTTCCGCCAGCTCTAAAAAATTAGACTTACTGTAATTCGCAAATTAGATTCTGTTTGAGTGAAAGATAATTTACCGGTGAAGACAAGGAAATGATAAAGTGGTAGGGGATTATGATAATATTAACAAGTAATTATTAAATCCTTTCGAGTGCATCTATTCAAGTCACTTTTTGAATGTCGGTTTATTCTTGTGTAAGGTTACGTTCTAGTGAAAATGCTCGACATTGGCACATTAAAAATGTGATTTTTTAATTATTTTTTTTTGTCTGATATTACGCTACAATAGGTTAGCATAAGTTATCGAGTTGACACATTAGTTAGGATGTATTGAAATTAAAAAATTGCAGTGACAATGGAAAAAGAAAATACGAAACATGCATTAGGTTTGCAGCAAAGGGCTTGCTGCTAAAGAATTTTCTATGAAAAACATTAGAATTTTCGGCTGCTCAAGGATAGCTTGATTTTTATAGCTAATCACTCAAAAACACGTATCTGTGATGATTTTAAAAGTGAAAATTTATTTTATAGAAAAATTTGAATCTTTTTAATAGAATTTGTTCGTACTCTGCGATGTACAGCTAAAAATAATATATATTTCGTACTTAATTTATTTTTAGCAGCAGCTCTTTAATTCGTGGATATTTCAAACAATAAATTAATTTCAATAGTAATAATAGAAGTAAAATATTTTAATTATAATTTTAAGAACTTATGAAATTGTATAGTGTTATCATCTATTACGCATTAAAATGATTGGTTTGTAATAGTGATTTACAGGTACATGTACAAATATATCTATTTTAATGTCATACATGACATTAAAATTCTTATATGACATCAGAATTCAGTGGTATAAATACGAACTTACATATGTCTATAATTATGCATTTGAACATTAAACTTAAAAGCAAATTTTGAAATCATTCGCGTATAGACATTTGTAGTGCAGCAGCAGTCAATCAAACTTATTAGAGATTTTTTTAATGACAGATATTGCAAATTTATGTTTTTATTACAATTAATTAATTAGTGGCATTTGACTTTAAAAACAAATTTATTTATATAAAGTTTACTAAAATAGTTATTGATTTGATATTTTTAGTGCCATGAAATAATTTTTATTTTTTATTTCGCAACTTTAGCGAAGTAAGTGCACATATTTTTAGACTAACATCTTTACGCTTAATTGATATTTAAAGAAGACATTTTCTAAACTTAAAAAAAAAACATTTTGTCATTCTGAACGAAAGAATCATAAGACACCTATTAAATCAAGTCTTAGCTACAAAAACTATTTTGTCGTAGTAAACTATTTACAGCAACGAATGATCGTAAAATCTTATCTTATACTTAACAAACAGTGATCTACAGATTAGATTTTTATAATCTGCTTCGACGAATACAAAACTGTCCAGTGAATAATAATAATTATTATTCATCATATAATAATAACAATATTAATCTTATTAAAAATAATTGTAAAAATAAAACAAGTTATACAGTGAAATAAAGTGTATAAAAATATTTTTTAAAGTTGTATTCCAAACACAGAATTATTTTGAATCATAAATTTTTCGTGAGTATAAATATTAAAAAAAGTTTATGTACAAATTTCGGAATTGATAAGAAAAAATATTAGAATAAGCTTTGTAAAAGAAAATTTTAGATTTTTGATTTTTCGAATACATTAGGTCATCTATGTAACTGTGGTATATGTTTCTGAAATTTCTATTTCGGCTTATGAAACCTAAATATCCATATTTTTATCCGATTTACGTATGTTTTTTAAGTGACAATAAATTCCACAAAGACAAAATAACCTCTACTATTAATTTAGTGGCATTACCAAATATAATTGAATCTATTATGTAGGTTAAGAATCGTTGTCTCCAAAAAGTTGTATTGAATTATATCTATAGGAAAAAATTGTCAGCTTAAAATTATTATACTTCTACTGTGAGTGTCCTAACAAAAATCCATTTGTATTATCAAAATAAAGTAGTCTTACAAACTTACTTATTGAAAAATGAGTTCTTTTTTTATTACTATTACTTACAAATATTTAAATTTTACTTTACACTCTTACTTTCTATTTTTACTGTTTATTTTACTGATGAAGATTAACGTTTCATCGATAGCAGCTTAAATGTATTGAATGAAATGTCTGATGTTGGATTTTTATTTACAAAAAAAAGGTAATTTATTTATTTTCATTTATGTATATTTATATTTATTTCTTTAAATTATGATTTTTCATTTCTGAAATAACACATAAAATGAATAATTTACATAAAATGAATCAGAACATAATGTATTTTATATAACCACATGTGTCCACACAAATACGCAATATTTTGTTTTTTCAAATCGCCTCCGTCTCTTATTGTAATATCAAAAGTGCATCAAGGAACTATTCGCTTCAATCATGAACTGTGCAACCTACACACCCAAAAGAAAAATATTGAAAACCAATCATTTTCTCGATGCACTTAAACATGTCCTATCCTTAACCCCGCCACAATAACCTTGAACCAACCAGTATCTTTTCTGTTCCAGACTCAGAGGAGAGTGGCTCAGATCTTCGCGACCCCCTGGACATCCGCGGCTGCGTACCCATGTCCAGCCTGGGCTACTACATCCCCAAGGACTCGGAGCGCGAGTCGCCCACTGCCAAGTACGTGTGCGCGAGTTGCGGCTGCTGTTACCTGCGCATCGGCATGCTGAACAATCACCTGCGCGTCTGTAACCAAGTCAAGCGCCAGCAACAGCAGCAGCAGCAACAACAACAACAACAGCAACAGCAACAGCAACAGCAACAGCTACAGTTCCCCTGCTACAGCTGCAAAAAGGTCTACCTCAGCAGGACGAGCTTGAATCGACACCGAAGGGCGAATTGCCCTGGTACCAGGATGGCAATATGCGGGATTTGTGACTTGGAGTTTCCTACACACGACGTCATGATGCTGCATCGCGAGGAACACTTTAGGGACAAGCCCTCGAACTAGTTTCTGGAATGCTTCTCCGGCGTGTTTTGAACTTTTTATTGGTTTTGTTGAAGTTGTTTGGTTTTACTATAGGTAGTCTCTTTGCGCGCAAATATGCTACTTTCGTAGCGGTGGCAAAATAATGAAGATATGTCATTAGACTTACTTCATTGTGGTTTTATTGTTTTATTATTAATTTAAGTTAGATTAAGGTTTTTTTGATAATAAACGATTTGAATCTTGTATAGTTTAAACATGTACAAGTTTAGTTAAATGTCGACAGATAATTTTGTACGAACAATTATTGATCATACGGTTGATTTACAGAGGTGAAGTTTTTATTGGTTATTTTTAATATTTGAAGGTATGGTATTTAAGACTACGAAATGAAGCAACAACCGTCAAATCGGTTGAATATGTACAACGAAAGGGAAACTATTTTGAAGATTAAATGTAATTATGTATCCTCAATGTACATACGGTATATTGGCTACTAGTTTTACAAACAAGGTACTTGACACAAACTATGATCAGTATTACAGAATCAATGTATAGAATCTAAGCATTGGTGTAAAGATAAACTATCATAACGTTTGATCTGCCTAAATATTAATAACTGTATCACTTTTAAAAATGTGATCTGCGTGTTATCTTTTCTGTAAAGCAGCTGTTATTTTGTGCATAAACATGATCTGCGTAAAATATATGTTGTATAATATGTAGTTGAAGAATTTTGTTCTTAGTAAATGTACATAATATTTGATAGTCATACAATCACAAAAATAGCTTCTAAGTGACAGAGGAAATCAGAGGAAAGAATTTTCTTCAAAGTTTATAGTCAAATGGATTCCTCTTACTTGTAGAAGATTCATTTTATATGAAACGGATTTTCTGCTTGTGCCAATAATAAGAAGATTTCCTCTGTCACTTAGAAGCTATTTTTATTACATGTGAAACAATAAAGTTTCTGATTCATAGCTCAAAACTAATGTGTTTCGTTACTGTTTTAAGTAATTATTGTATGTATTTGTAGTTACTTTTTAAATACAATGCCATAGTATTAAAAAAAAACTCTGAATAACAATAACTTTTTCAAGTAAACCTTTAATATTGCTTTAATGTTTTACGTTGTTCCTACAAGTTGCAATAACGCTTATTTATTTTCTAAATTTTAGTTTCCTTTTTTTAATTATACCATAAATAGGTAATGCATTTTAGCAAGCGCCCGAGAAACGCAGGCCTTTTCTTTGCCAGTCTATCAATCTAACCACATCCTTTTCTTTTCTTTATCCCCAGAGGCCATGTCGTCACAGTCAGCACTGCTACAGGACTCGTACAATCCGCTCTGGTCGCTTCAGGAGCTGAAGGCGGAGACTTTAAGCACCGACCTGAAATCCGCGCGCGGCTATCAGAACGTCAGTTACGAGGCTGCCGAGCGCAAGTCGTATCCGGCCTTCGTTCCAGTTTCGCCACGACAGCAGGTGCACGAGTGCCTGAACTGCGGTAAGAAGTACAAGTGGCTGGACAGCTTGCGACGGCATCAGAGGGTCGAGTGTGGGAACAAGACAAGAAAGTTCGCGTGCAATTACTGCGACAAGAAGTACAAGTACAGGTACGAGATGAGGAACCACATTATGTCGCATCACAATATCAGCATGACCGAATCTGTCAACGACGCCTCGTTGGGTGAAGGGGATGTCAGCGCATATCTGGAATTACCTACTCATCCGCATTCTCAAATTTAAGATTCTTTGCTGTCAAATTTACAGGGGAAATTTTGAAAAGCTGAAAAAAAAGTAGTGCGGCCGAACCCTTAAAGATGATTTGGTGGGAGTTATTAATCGAGTATTAATTAATCACTAAGAGACGTTAGTGTATTGTATATAGCGTTAATTAAAAGTCTGAGTTGTGCGAAATCAAAACGTGATTTTACAGTTGTACGAATTTCGAAATTATGGAATGAGGTTGTAATGAAAATATAGCACTTACCAAAATTTAAGAATTCGTACAATCGAAAAAGTTACTTCGTGAATGCTGTGAAATTTGTATTGTGTCCATGGAATTCTTATGTGTGGAAGTAAAATTTGATCTGGAATGTATGTATAAATTCGTTATAACAGGGTCATAGGTTAAGACTAAAATCATGTATTAATAAACAAGTGATTATTATTATTATTATTATTATTATTATTATTATTGAATGTTTAATTGTTCCTCGTACAAGTAAACTCTTATCAGTAGAACACTATCAAGGAGTGACTCCAATCTCCAAGAAAAAGGATTTGAATAAGACTATGAAAATTATTTTTTGGTAATTTAAAATGATGTTGGCTAACGAAAATAAATTGTTGTAGGCAAATAAGAGAAACTGAAAAGAGCTTGTATTTGCTTACATGACAATCTCTTTAGCATCAGTATTTGGAAAGTTATAAGTTAGTAATTGTTTAGGTAACATTTTTCGTTAGAAAAATGCTGATTTTGATTGTAAAAATTTATATCGTAAAGGAGGTTTAGGTACAAAAACGATTTTCAAAATCTTATTGAATTCCATTTCTGGGAGATCGAAGTCACTTCTTGTGAGTATAGATATCGAAAAATGAAAATCCCGGGTATCGATTGAATTATAATTATAGTGTATTATTATAACAGAATTCTTTATTTTTTTACAGATTTTGTTTTCATAAACGATTTGTATACTAATTATGTACTTTATTCGAACTAATAAAGAACTTATATAAACCAAGAAACTAACATAATATTTAGTCTTTTCTTTCGAATAAATATTTTCGATCTCTTCCATTTTACGGTTGTAAAAACTAGAGTTCTTTTTAAGCTGTGGTTCGTTATATTCAACTAATTTTATTTCTAACACTTTTATGTTTTTTTCTTTCAGATACACTGCTTTTGTCAAGGAAAATAATACCAGCGGCTCCCAATTTTTCACGGTCAAACACATTTATTGCGCCGGATTCATGTGTGTGCGAATTCTGTGGCAAGAAATATAAATGGCTAGATGGGTTGAGAAAACATTTGAGACTGGGTTGTGGAGCTAAACTTGGATTTCAATGTCACATCTGCTCGAAAAGCTTTGAGTCACAGTTTAAACTTAAGACGCATTGCGAGAAGAAACATGGCGCGCGAAATAGCTAAAAACTTGGCTGTTTAACATGTACTTTAAAATGGTTGAAAATACAAATTATTAGTTGTTGTTTTTATGTATCACGATGTCTTTATGTACCTAAAGGCAAATAAATATAAATATGATAGTAATTTTTAATGTTACATTTATAATGTATGCCATATTAGACTATGTCGTATCCTTATATTTTAGGCAATTCTGATATAGTATTTTATGAATGTGGTAATCAAACAGATTAATGATTACGAAAAAAAAATGGTTTAATTTCAAACATAAACCGGTATTTGAGTCAGTTCAAACTGATTAGTCCATAGCTCGCGGTGGCTTTTTGGTGATTGGTTATCGTGTGTCAAAAAGCTTGTTTGTGTTCGTCCGTTCCTTGTCATTATGTGTGCCCAAATTTCAGTTCTACATACTTTTTACATAATCTAGAATTTACTTTGATTAACAAAAAAAAAGAAAAATCAAAGTATTTTTTCCTACTAGAAAGTATGTAGAAACGTGGATCCGTTATACTGACAGCGTTATTTGATTTAAACTTCCTTTGGAATTTTTCAAGTAGAAATTTCAAAAACCATTCAAATTGTGCAATTCTACCTTGTCCAATTCCATACTGCAAATTTGAATTGCCTACGTATCGGTATAACGTGAAACCCAAGTCCGCACTCCTCAGTGCTCTCGATCCTGTGAAAAAAAAAAACGCCAGCAAAAGCAAGCAACCAAATCAGGAATACACTCCAACAGCATCCTCGGTGGAAGAGAACCAAAACCAACCATGTGTACGCAACAAGCCCTACTCCCCCGATTCCCATTTCATGCCGAATCTTCGCTCCCTCACGCTCTTCTGTTCCAGAATCACAGCCGCACAATTCAACCGTGATCGACCGCTACTACCAAATCCAGTCGCTCTATCTGCGTCTCCTTGCCGAGCACGAGCTGAGCTCGACATCTTCGCTGTTGCCACCCGTCGACGAGGAGGATGACGAGGACGAGGAGCAGGAGGAACTCGCTCCCCCACAAGTCGGTGAATCCGAGGGGAATGTGGAATTCGAGAGAAGCGAGGAACCTGACCGCAAACAACGAAACACGCGAACGGGGATGACAGCAAGTAGCAGCAGCAGCAGCACTGCTCCTGTTGACCATCCGGGTTATCATTGTCCGAGATGCGGGAATGCGTATAGCCGACCGCACTCTTTAAATCGGCATATTAGGTTCGAGTGCGGCGTCGAGCCGCAGTTCGAATGTCCAGTGTGCCATAAGAAGTCGAAGCACAAGCACAATCTTGTGCTGCATATGAGAACGCACCAAAAGTCATGAGAATTTGTTAAAAATTCTCTTCTTTACTCTCTCCATTGTTTGTTATCTCTTGTACTTTTTACATTATTTTTTTCTTTTCTTCTTTGTAATATTAAATTTTGATTCTAGAAAGATCACTTGAACTTTGTTGAAAAGTCAAAAATAAAATTTTTGCGAAAAAGTTTAAATGATATTTCATCGTAGTTAAGTAAAAGATGAGACTTAGGTCCGTTAATGATAACTGTATCCATTGTTACTATCTTTAATGAAAATCTGGTTATAGTATGAAACAACACTATATACATTTTTCCTCTATTACGTCTACACTGGACAATATTCAAACAAAAAATTCATAAGCTTTATTTACTACCTATAACAAGCTTTTCGTTTACGTAGATTCTTTCATCAGGCGTAATTTGTTGAAAAGATAGGACTAGGTATTAATTGTACATTGCTATCGTGTAACAATATACATAAAGTTTTCAAATTAGTTCTGAAATTTGCACACAAAAATTAAAATTTACCTTGTATTTGAAAATCCATAATCTTTCTAATAGGTTTTTAATATTCTTGCTAACATCATAACTTGCACAGAAAGAATATTTTTCTGCAGAAAGTCCATATATCTGATGATTGTTTGAATATTAGTAATTTCCATATATAATATGATTTATATATTAGATAACCGTTGAAAGGTTTTGAATACTATAAAAACAATAAACTAGTCATGGTCACTAGTGAAATAGACTGAAAACTGCCATATGTTATTTTTGTAAACGGACAGATTTATATTTCGTAAAGAGATTTACATACCGATGTTAGTTTATAATAAAATTAGTTTATAATAAACACAATGTGATAGCTAAATCGAATCCAAAAATGTTGTTAAATAGCTTCATATTTTTTGTAGAAATTGTTGAAATAAAATATGTTCCATTATATTGCAATAATAATTGAAATAGGTTGTTCAACGTGTCCTCAACCCGTTTACTCTCAAAATGACATAAATTATGCTTTATCTTCGTGGATCTTCAAGTAATATAAACTACTATAGGAATACTTTTAAAGTGAAGTATATAGATTTCATGTTTATTCTTTTCGAATTTTAAGTTATACGACTTAATCCCCAGTAAAAAAAAAAAAAAAGATTCACGAAGAAACGGCAAAATATCTCCCATTTTGGGACTAAACTGGTAAAAATACTAAAGATAAACATATAATTCAAAATTAGAATAAGCATTTGAAGAACCTCACTTAGTAATCTGACTTCAGTACTTGTGAGTCCTTGCATACCCAGACGGTCTCACAATTTTCACAATTGCTTTTGAATTTACCTTTACATTTTATCAATACATTTCTTTTAATGTATGTATACCTGCACAAACTAATACTTAGTATCGATTCCCACAATGAACTTGATAACAATGATTTCACAGTCACTTCAACATGAATTGCCACTTCTTCAAAGTCATGTAAATATGTCACTCGCCAAGACATTCCATGTCCACCCTCGATCCTCCAAACTATCATCACCACCACTTATAAAAAAAAAAAGAAAAAAAGAAAAAAAGAAAATTCTTTTCCAACCGACCCAGACTGTACCCTCGCGCATCTTGCGGTTCTCCCCGTGCCACTACATAAGCGTTTTTCTTCTTCTTCGTGTTGCAGACTGCCAGCTTCACGACGAGTCGAGGGTTCCAACGTATGGCTGCATTCGCTGCGGTCGTCACTACACCCACAAGTGCAACTTGCTGCGCCACCAGCGTAACGAGTGCGGCGTTGGTCCGCGCTTCCAGTGCTCGCGCTGTGAGAAACGCTTCAAGCACCGGCATCATCTGCGCGACCACGAGCGCACCCACATGTTCAACCGGGTCTACCTGCCCGCCTACGACGAGCACCAGTGATGCTGAGCGTTGCCCGTGATCCTGGACAGCCTCGACCGCCCGTGATATTGTCGCTTGTTTGAACTTTTCAGCGGATTAGGTTGTTCTCTCGCTCGCTTTGATCGACTGATTATATGTTTAATTTGCGGATTGATTATGCAGTGCAATGTCTCTCGATTTTTCACAGAATACCAGTGAAACGGTGAAGGAGAATTTTTTACCAGGCTCGTGTAAATAAGATGTATTTTGTTATTTCTCAACGGTGAAAATACTTAAAATTCTGTAGGATGTAGCAGTTACAGTACGATAGGTTCAATGTCACGACGATTATGAAATTAATCATATCTTAAATGACCTTTTCGGAAAATAAGACAAGTTTTCAATAGATTCAGAACTAGTAAGCGACAATGTATGTATGATATGTAAATATTCTTTATTAACGTGAAGTTGTAGTAATGAAGAGTCAAGCCTTAATTCCTTTCATTCTTGGCAGAAATCATATGTGGCAGTCAGTTTCAACATTGGTTGATTCCGAAATTTCAGATAAAGAATAGATGCGATAAACAATAGTCTTCTGGTTGTTCTACCTTGCAAAGTCGAATTTAAAGCAAAAGAAAATACAGATATAAAAGTCTCTAGGGTGCCAAAACAATTCCAATTTATTAAGTACAACTTCAGTGAAAGCTTTAATATTATTATTCATAAATGAATAAAAAATCACTGCTGTAAATAAGAGCGTGTATTTTAATAAAAGTAATATATTTCGTAAGTTTGTAAATTTTCGTAAAAGACTCTAAAAATATAATTGTAGAGTAATAATTTTGATAATTTATGAATTATCGTTACTTTTACGTAACCTTTACGAAATTGAGTAGTCTTTATATTTTTTTGTATGCGGCAAACTGTGTTAATAAATGTTTTAATTCAGCAAAAAATTATCTATTTCTTAATTATTGCTACGATATTAATTCTTTTGTTGACTAATTAACCTAACTTTAATTTAATTACACATGTAGCACATATTTTATTTCAAAGTAAGTATTGCATTTTTAAGGATTTATTTAATAATATTAATTCATTATATTATTCTTTTTAATAATCTCAAATCGATTATTTGTACTTTACAGAATAAAAAAAGTATCGGAATTTTTTTTTCATGTAAGATATTTCATCACGATATTTTTCACACTGTCATATTTTTTACATAATAATTCATCTGTATATAAATATTTTTTACATTTTTTAAGTCAAAATTCGTAACCGTAAATATATATTTAATAAAAAAGAAAAAAAAATGGAATTAACATACGTTTTACTATATTGTATAACATATAGAAGTAATACAGAGTAAAGAAACTTATGTTATCTATTTACATTGCTTTTAGATAATCGAAATATATAATGTACTTTATTGTGAACTTTTGTACATAGTAGATTATGTTCAAAATCAAGTTAAATTTTATGTTTATTAACGCATTTTATTTACCGATAAATCTTTCAAATCATTCGCAGTAATGCAATATAGAGCCACTCTCCCATGCCAAACTCGCACTGCAAAGCCACCCCACACTAACCAGCGTTTCTTTATGTCTGTCCCAGGTACAACAATCCATCAGCCGACGCCGCCGCAGCAGCAGCAGCAGCAACAACAAGAACAACAGCAGCCGCAGCAGCCGCAGACGCTGCTACAACAGTTACCACCCCATCCGATGGATGCGCACGTGCAGCCGGATGGCCGTTTCCAGTGTCCGCGCTGCGCCACGACCTTCACCCGCAAGAACAATCTTCACAATCACCTCAAGTTCCAGTGTGGCCAGCTGCCGCGTTTTAACTGTCCTTACTGCGAGTACCGCACCAAGCACTCGCCCAACGTGCGCACCCACGTGAGGCGGTTACACCCTAACAGGTCGATTTACGTGGTAGACGTGCTGCTGCGCAGGAATCTGTTGTAGAGGTTGATGATACGGAGCGACGATGAGATAGAGGGAATCGAATGTGTTCACGATGGGAGATCAGGAGGAGCTCGACGAATCGGAGATAATTACAGCGGATGATTAATTTGTCTTTTTTCATCGTTCGGAGTTACTGTCATTCCCCGAACTTCCAATTACACTGTATACAAGCGATTCTACGTAAAACGTCAAACAACTGGGTACAAAAGTAAAAAATAATTTTTTAGAGCCACACCTACGAGACCATGTTTTTGCGGTTCTTTGGGCCATTTTGAATGTATAAAGAACGGAAAAAATAGTCAATTGGGTGGAAAAATGACCTCCTTCTTTTTCTTTCTTTTTTGTAGATATACGTGATTTTCTTCCTGGTTTAAGGATTCATGTTTAAAAGGGGGTCATTTTTAAGTATTTTTTAAAAATAAATTTACCATTGGCAAAAAAGCTTGCCCCCACATTCACCATGCGACGTTTACGATTTTTTTTTATATTCAAAATGGCACAGAAAATAAAAAAAATCTGGTAGGTGTGTCTACAAAAATTTTTTTTTGTTTGTTTTATCCAATTTGGTGATTTTTGTAGAATTGCTCACGTACTTCCAAAAGATATTCCTGTCGAAAGTAGATTATTTTTGCGTTTATTACAAGTTAATATTTCTAATGTTTCAACCCGATTAATTATCTTTACTACATAATCTTCGAAATAATGACTTAGCCTTGTTACTTTTCCACAAGAGACTTAAATCATATTGTTATTATTATATTGTTCATTTATTGGAATTGAGTTTTTATTTGTAGCTTGAGTAAAATAATTAATTTTGTAGACTGAAAAATTCTAAAAATTCGTTAGTTATATGAAACTATTAGTTTACAGTAATTTTATACTGAATATTAAGTGCCAAATACGAATACCTGCATTCTGTACTTTATTAGTACCTAATGTTATTATATGTTAATTAATATTGTTATAAATTACTTCATGGTCTAATATTTAAAGAAAAAATTAAATATTTCCATGACTTATGTACTACGACGAAGTTACAAAATTGTATATTATTGATGTATAAATATAAATACAACCATTGAACGCAGTAAAAATTAAAAAAATTAAAATAAAAACTGTCAGTGGGAACTATCAAATGTAAAAAGGCTGCATTGCGTTACCTATTAAAGTACTTTTTATAGTGCAGAAAATTAATAAAGAAAAAACAAAGACGATAACGAAAGCTTTATTGATTTACTAACTTTAATGTGCTTCAATCATTTTTCATTCATCTATGAATATACTTTCAAAATTAGGTTAAGTGCCCCAATTTGTTTGTGTTTTCCATATAGAATGCACACGAAGTACACGGAGAGAAAGAAATGAGTAAAAATTACCAAACTGTCAAGTAGACCCTGACGCAGACCTGAAAATCCAAAATTTTTACAGAACTTTTTGTAAATTTTACAAAACATTTTGTAAAAATTGTTAAAAAGTTTGGTATAAATTTTGGATTTTCAGGTCTGCCTCAGGGTTACTTTACGGTTTGGTAATTTTTACTGAATGTTTGGCAATTTTTACTGATTTCTTTCTCTCCGTGTACGTAAATAGGGCACTTACTCTGGTTAAAGAAATGTTTTCTCGAGGTAAGATAATCGTAGTCTACAAAAGTCCTAACATCAGCTGTGCGTTACCATCTCATTTGCAAATCCCATGTACATCGACAATACTAAATGGCGAATCCCCACTTCGACCTCTCACCAGACCAGCCCACTAACCAACAAATTTTCTGCTTTCGTTTCCAGATCAGGAGTACAACATCATCTCGCGGCCCAGCATGACAGGTGGTTACGTGCGCACAGGCATGGGCAATCCTCACCTGCCCATATCCTTGGAGCAGCTCCAGCAGCCGATGGCGTCGCCCCAGCGCAGCCTCAGCATCGACGTGAAGCCCGAGTTCATCGACCTGATGGAGAGCTCGTCACTGGACTCACATTCGACAAGCAGCTGCCACTCGGATCCCTTGGCCATGGCCTCGCCCAAGGTCCGGATTGCCCCGAAGCCTAAGGTCATGCAGATAGTGCCAAAGCCAATGACTCCTCTCCCCCCGCCTCCCCAACTTCTTGGCATTAACCAGAAGCCCATCTTCATACTACCGAAGCCGGCCAATTATCAGCACGCACCGGTCCCAACGCCAAGGCCCATTTACGTCGTCAAGACTGTGCCCGTAAGCACCGGGGAGGGGAACAGTGCCGGTACAACTGGGGGTAAAAAACGCGGCAGGCCGAAGAAGAAGATCGAGATGATCTCCATCGGCAGGAAATTCAAGTGAACTCTGCTCGTAATGCGTAAGCTGGAACGAATCCTTTGATGGGTTGATGATATTTTTTTATGGACGAGGTGATTGGCAATCGTTTCTTGTACAGAGACAAAAGGTTAATTGTAATAATTAAGAGACTCTGTTACATTTTATTCAACGTTTAATTTCTATATCTAACCAAATGTTATGTTATATCAAAGAATTTGTAACATATAAATAGTACCAGAAACGTTATAAATATTTGCGTAGGCGCTTAAACTCCAAATTAATAATATCAACATACTTAACTATTAAGTAACGATTTTTACCTATATGTCATCTTTTCTTTCGATATACTTTTGCTTTTGCAAAGGTAGTATTTTTAATCAACCGAATGTTTTTAATGGAGTCAATATGAATTGTAATCTATAACGTTTCGGCGTAGAAACTCGACTGTCACTCACGAAAAACTTCTTAGTGCGACTGCAGCAGTAACTTTATGTCAATTGATAAAGTCTGATTTACATGATCTTAGAAATTGTTAGTTATCTCAAACAGATATTTTCGTTTGTTAAAGACACTATCGATGCTGTGTTCGTTTAAAAGATTATTGAAATTTAATTCGTAGTAATAGGTATTGAAAATATGTTTACGTTAACCTTTGAAGATTATGCGTTATTTACATATTTTGATCATTTTAAAGTTGTTATAGGATATTTTTCATTTCTGAATTTATTATAAGAAAATCTTTGTGCAAATTAATGTGTATATATTAATGGTCAGTAGCCGACTGAGCGAGAAATAAAAGTCGATGGCTTTATTAATTATTCTCAGCATGATAAATATAATTCACGTTTAAGTAATAGCTATAGCACTTTGCCATAAAATTGTAACCGCACTTACTTAGATGTTTACAAACTGAACAAATTGCATCACACTATGTTAAGAACAATTTTCCTACGTATACGAAATCCTACACAATGTGCCTTCCCTAGATTATATGTACGTATGCGTTTTAATCCAATACTGTACGCAATTATAAATTTTATTGGAATACGTGATAAAATAAACAAAATTATAAAAACTTTTTTGTTTGTAGTTTTATCATTATTTAATACTTTCATTTGTAATATTAAAATCTAACTAATTTTTAATCGACTTTGCTCATTTTGGGAGATTTGCGAATTTATAACAATATTAAAAATGTGGAAGGCTTGAATCAGGAAGACATAAATAAACGATTATTTTAGTTTCCTGTTTTTCGAATCATGTGTTTTGTCTGATCATGTAATTTTTCTCATCCACTACACGTACCTGACATATTTTTACATTAACAGTGTTTATTCCTATATTAACCAGTACAGCTTGATTAATTTATTTATATTAATAAGCTTGTGAGAATCATTTCGAATTCATTAAAGTATTTCGTAAATAAAAATAAAAAATTAATTATAAATTCGTTGCCCGGAAAAGTAATTTCAAGTCACCGATTACGATCTCACTTCGCTTAGTCATATCACCTTCCTGCAAATGTCTAAACACTTCGAGAGACCACTGACCATCCCAAACTAACCAGGAAACTATTTTTTTTTCTTTCTAGACTTCAACTGGAACTCGGACGACATCGTGATAAAGGAAGAGCCTCAGAACGACTCTGATTTCTCGAACCAGCAGATCGACGATGACGACGATAAGTACGAAGCTGAGCCTAACGATGATGACGACCATAAGTACGAAGCTGAGCCTAACGACGATGACGACGACAAGTATGAAGCTAAGCCTAACACCTCGTCAATTTCGCGCACTTCAGATCAGCTGACCATCTTCAATGAGCGCCAGAGCGGCAAGCGACGTATCATTCCCAATCGGCTTTATTTCGACGAGGTCTTTTTACCTTTGGGCAGCAAGGTATCTTTTTCACCTAAGGTACCCTTGAGAATGCCGAAGAAGGTGAGGACGAAGGTCCAAAGGATACCGGCAAAGCCCTTCATCTGCCCGAAATGCTCCAAGTCCTTCAGCCATCACCGCACACTGACGCAGCACCAGAGGTTCGAGTGCCTTACGGATCCACGCTTCAAGTGTCCCTACTGTGAGTACAGATCCAAGTGGGTGACCAACATCAACACTCA